>JAMKCH010078599.1:0-30551 GCA_023653785.1 Ophioderma brevispina | reverse complement strand
ACCTATAATCCAAGGCAAGTTCGTCACACATTGGTGAAGACACAGGAAGAAGTTAAGGCTACCTGCTTGCCGATACTGCTTAGACACAAGATCTTGTCTGACAGTGGAGATCAAATTCGTTCCAAGTTTGAGTGTGAAGCGTGTGGAGTAAGCCTTTGCAAGAAAAGGGACTGCTTCATCATGTAATAGCCTATGCATTTGAAAACCCTCAAAGATAAAAATTCTTGAAGATTGGCGACCTAATAACCTAAAACAACAAAACAAATATATTTTCTTTTCTGTTGATTTGATTTTGTTTGTTTCTTTTGACATTTAGGTATCACAATCAAACTGAGTACGAAATTGAACATAGAGTTAGAAGATGGTTGGATTCTCTAGCCACGTACACATATTTACCTTTTATTTTCAGAGAATTTCATTTCGCGTGTTTCTTTAGAGAGACCGGCGACCCCTGTTCTCATTTCTAGTTTCTCTTTTAGTTGTTGTACTTCGAACCCCTGCTCAAATTTTAGTAAATTTATTTTGCTTTTCAAAAGTAGGCCGCAAATTACTAATCAAAATATTATATTTGGGTTTCAGTATCTCCTCTTTGCGACCAGGAAGACGCTCCATGAAACGGTCCTTCCAGGCTTGACGGGCAGTTTTCTACAAAAGATGGATGGCTACCGGGGGGTGTGATGCTCCGGGTGTTGTGATGGCTCACCGGGGCCGGTAACTTGTGATGACCCTACAGATTGGGCTGAGGTTTGCACCAACCTTTGATATTGCGCCATATTTATACATGTTTATTGGTTCAATCCAAAAAGTAGCGAAAAATATACCTGAACCACATTATCCGTACACGGATAGAGACATTGGAAAAATTTCTAAGTTTATTGTTTGGTTTTCTATGCACTTTGGCACGGCACGACACAATGTGGCTTATCTGATTCCTTTTTTGGAACTTTTTTGGTAACTTCTTGTTTGTTTAGGCTTTTTCTCATGTCGTAAGCCACAAGCACAAATTCACTCAAAAAAAGAGAAAGTAGCTGCAAGTACACTCATAACAACAAAATGAAACTACAGCACACTGTTGTTGGAACATAACTTTTTTCAACCTTTATTCTGTTAAAAAAAACAAAAAAAAAAACCTATAGTGACCAATCCATCCCCGTCAAGGACACTACAATTGGGTGGTTAAAAGTGAACCACATTCCCGTAAAACGGATAAAGATAAAGTAGGAAAAATTTTAGAATGTCCTTGTTTGTAATTCATGTGTGCACATTGGCACTGCACGAAACTATGTGCTTTTCTGATCCCTTTTTGGAACTTTGTTTAGAATATTTTTCTCATGATCAGTAACCACCCCATATTTATACTCAAAAAAAAGAAATAGTAAAGCAATGCAAGCCAAACTCAGTAAAACAATGAACCCATACCCACGATGTTTTGCATTAACTTTTTGGAAACTTTTTTACATGCACCTTTTTTCCCGGATCGGACCTGCGTATCATCACTATACGGAGGCCTTTTAAACCAAATTGGGTGGAAAACATTCATGAATGTTTTAGTAGCGATTGGCCTCGTTCTATGTTAGGCTATTTTTTGTTTCGCTATAGCTTTCTATACTTTCACCTGCAGTGGGCCGCCTACGTTTGAGAATGCAAAAAGAGATGCCAAAATGAGGGGAAACGATTCATGAATTTTTTAGTCGCAATTTGCCTTTGTCCGTGATAGGCTGTGTTTTGTTCGCTATAGGCCTTGTCAGACTTTCACCTGCAGGGCCCGCCTTACGTTAGAGAAATGCACAAGAAGATGCCAAAATTGAGGGGAAACGAGTTCATGAAGTTTTCAGTCGCAATTGGCCTGGTAGGCCGTGATAGCGGGCATGTGTTTTTGTCGCTATAGGGGCCTGTTATACTTTCACCTGCCTTGGCCCGGCTACGTTATAGAAATGCAATCGAGAAGCAAAAATTGAGGGAAAAGATCGAGGAATGTTATAGCCGCATATGCCTTTTACATGTAAGGATTGCATTTTCAAAAACGTATGTCCTGACATGCAGAAAGGTAAAATGCAGGTGACAACTTCATCAATCTTTGTCAATTCAGTTTTGGCATCTTGAATTTGCATTTATTTAGCTTAGACTGGTTTGGGCAGCGTTTTTGTTTCTTTTTCAAAGTTTCGCTGCCGTGCCCCGGCTTGGTGAAAAATTTCGCGGCCGTGGCGCTTCTACTTGGTAAAGTGTTTGGCTCCCGTGGCCCTACTTGGTGGTGTTTCATGCCGTGGCCTGCCACGTGAAGTGTCGCTCCGTGGCCCTGCCATGTTAAGTTTCGCTGCCGTGGCCCTACTTGGGTACAAAGTCGCTGCCCTGGCCTGGCACGTGAAGTTTCTCTGCCGTGGCCCTGCCACGTGAAGGTTCGCTGCCGGTGGCCCTGCCCCGTGAAAACTTCGCTGCCGTGGCCCTACTTGGTACAAAATCGCTGCCGTGGCCTTGCAACGGAAGTTTTTCGTCTGCCGTGCATGCCACGTGAAAACTTCGCTGCCGTGGCCCTACTTTGTACAAAGTCGTCTGCCGTGGCCTGGCACGTGAAGTTTCGCTGCCGTGCCCGTGGCCACGTTAAAACTTTCGCTGCCGTGTCCCTACTTGGTACAAAAAAAGTGGGGTCGATGCCGTGGCCTGGCACGTGAGGTTTCGCTGGCCTTGTGGCCCGGCCACGTGAATGTTCGCTGCCGTGCCCCTGCCACGTATTGTATAGTGCGCCAACATTTTTGCAGTAGCAGACCGGGACGTTTTCCCACTAGTAGTTGATTTTACCGAGCGCGGCTCTCCGCTGGAGTGAGCTAAAAATGGACGTGCCGTATGCGAAATCTGGATTTTGATCTAGGGAAGCTTTCGGTAGCTTTACATGGGGTTGTGTACAAAAATGTCACATGCGCCGGGTCAGAAAAAGCCGGCCTGTAGCGGCTGGGCCTGGCTCGGGACCATAACGTATAATATCATAGGGATTGTATGTCTGACAGACCATTCACGAAATGAATTACGGTAAGACGGAACATGACCTGGTTCCTGCTCTTTAACCAAGAGAATCACCCAAGATCCATAGGTACCTGTTGGGTGAAAAATTGACTAAGTCCGAAGCGGACCGCTTCCTTGTCTTTAGCGGTAAGTGGTTTCTGGTTCTATCCAGGGCCGGCTCGGCCCTTGCCATAATTGTTGGCTGATATGGATTGCACATTTGCGCCAACGTTTGTTACGCAACAGATCCGGTGTTTCCCACTAGTGGGTGATTTTACCGGAGCGGCTCTCCGCGGGAGAGACTAAAAATGGACAGTGCGTCTGCGAATGCGGATTTTGATCTAGGACGCTTTCTGTAGCTGTACATGGTTGTGTACAAAAATTTAGCATGCGCATGAGGTAAAAAAGCCGGCCTGTATTGGCTGGAGCCTGCTTCGGGACCAGAACGTATATATTAGAGGGGTGGTTTGCGACGTGCCGATCTCGATAGCAAATTACGGTAAGAAGGGAACATGAACCCTGGTTCCCTTCTCTTTACCAAGAGATCACCCAGGATCCCATGTGTACACTGTTGGGTGAAAAGTGACTAAGTACAGAGAGGACCGCTTCCATGGTCTTTAGCGTAAGTGTTTTCTGGTTTGATCCAGGGCCTGCTCGGCCCTTGCCAGTAATTGTCAGCTGATCACATGGAAGTGGCACTTGCTCCAACATTTTGTTACGCCAACAGAATCCGGTGGTTTTCCCACTAGTGGGTGAGTTTACCGGGAGCGGCTCTTCCGCTGTAGAGAGCTAAAAATTGTACAAGTGCCGTATTGCGAAATCTATTTTGATCAGGGACCTTTCGTGATAGCAGTACATTTGGTTTGTGATACAAAAATGTAGCATGCGCCGAGGGAAAAAAACGGCATGTTAGCGGCTGGGGCCTGGTTCGGGACCATAACGTATATATATATCAAGAGGGGTTACGCCACTGTAGTCAGGCTTGGCTACGGTTCATCAAGTATATATATATGTAACTGAAAGGTCCGTTTGAGTGCGTTAAGTTCTTATTCAAGGTGATGCTGCCGAGATCTGGCGACAAAGGTCTCTTATATGTTGACACGCCGAAGTCACAACGCTTATTTGTGTGTTGAACACGCAAGTCAACGGCATAATTCCTTTACGACAGCCAGACCCGATCTTAACTGGAGCGAGTCATCGGCCGTGTTTTTTCGGCGTACTATTGTGGCATGGTGAACATAATAGCGGGGATACCTGTGAAAAAAACATGCCTAATTCTAATGTGGTTGACAGTTCCTCGGCCCCGCTCGCCTTGATGCGAGGAAAGGGAATTATTGTTAGGCCACAATTTTTTGATCCTGCGAGTGGTCTTAACGCTTTACCCACGGGTAGGTTCTAGCCTTGGCTTGTGTGGGTACGTCTTTGGCTCGGGCACCGATGACATTGTTCATTGGTATTTGAACGCATATCGGTCCGGGCACGGGCGTCCGGACCCCTTGTCGCTGAGGTCCGCTAATACAGAAATCGCGTATGCGGTACCACGCAGACGCGGGATACCGAAGGCAACCGCATCCGTATCTGCGCCGTGCAACGGAAGCGCGGAGCGAGTTACACTAGATGCGAGCCTTAAGGAGTCCATAGAAAGCGTCACCTCCCCAACCTGTCTGTGTCCCGTGGCCCGAGAGGCCCGCTGCCGGACGTCGCTGTGTGAGGTGGAACCAGCGGGAAATCCCCAAGCGTTCTGACCGGTAATCCCAGCAGACCCTGGAAAGCGCTGCTGTGTGAAGGTAAGGTTCCCGCCCGAAGGTGCCGAGGCGCTCAGCTTGAAAAGCGCTCCTGGCGTGGGCGTCCGCGGCTGTTCGCTGCTCGAGGAACCTACACCTAACATGCTCATGTCTTTATGACTCTACCTCAGATCGAGCGATATCACCCGCTGATTTAAGCGGAGGAAAAGAAACTAACCGGATGCACTCAGTAGCGGCGAGTGAAGCGGGAAAAGCCCCGCGCTGAATCCCCACGTGCAAGCACGTAGGGAAATGTAGCGTAAGAAAGCCGTGACTTACCGGTGACGAAGGCCGATGTCCTGCTGAGTGATGACCTTGTGCTGTATGACACGTTCAGGTCCCTGCGGTCCGCTCGTTGCCGGCTAGTCTTGGGCTTTCGAGAGTCGGGTTGTTGAATGCAGCCCTTAATCTGAGGTGGTAACATCCATCTAGGCCTAAATACACAGCACATCCAAGCTCCTCTGAACAAGAAATGACGGAAGCCGGCGTGAAGATGTAACCATACTAACCCCTAAGTACAGTTGCAAAAAGAATTGCAGGTGACCGGAAATAGGCAAGCGTAACGCCGGTGATCGCCTCTGCCTTTAGATGGGGACTGGGGCTAACCCACTAAAGGTTTTCAAACTAACCTCTGATCTACGGTAGTTACGGGCGAAATATGAATGGAGTACCCCTATTTGCAGGCTAATAACAACCCTAGGACTACCCCTTTGCAGTATGCTCGTAGATGCAGATGGAAGCAGGACACACTTTCAACACCAGAGCAAAAGGGTATCCTCGGAACCCACGTTGCTAATCTCAGATCACCCATGCTGCGCCGTTCGTTCGGGGCACCGGATGATTACCGGCTACCGTGATTGACCGATTGTGTTCTGATCAGGCGAAATTTCTGTAGGGTCTTGAGCTAATGAATTCATGACTGGACCCCTCCTATAACTCACTTTGAAACCCCAGAGCACTAGGATCCTCGACAATAATGAAACCACGTTACTAATCGCAAGCATCCACATGCTGCGCCGTTCGTTCGGGGCACCGATGATTACGGGCGACGTGATTGACTCTATTGTGTTCTGATCAGGGCGAAATGCTGGTGGGGTGTCTTGAGATATGACCTCATTTCTTGTCCTCTGCAATCCCTGTAAAGAAGGTGGTACTAATGCAATGATTCTCCTATTTACATAGGAATGCCATTGGGCTCTGTTGCCTTGTAAAACCCGGTGCCCATGAAACGCCAAGGTTTGGTTTGTATACATAACGGTTGGAAATGAGGATGCTACCGGTTTGGTCGCACGATTTAATCTACCGTTTGATCGCACGTTTTATTACTAACTAGCTAGTCACTAGCTACCGTAAAAACGAGCGTCCGCCTGCTTTGTTGGTGCGAGGATATACCGTCATCATACCGCTAACACGGTATGTTTTTAGCTTTTAAAGTAGGACGCGTCGCTTTATGGCCCGGTATGAGTTAGCGGTCTTTATTGCAAAGACTGGGTCTTTATGGCCCGCAGGCTTAGTTTTTAGTTGGTCGGTTGAGGTGCAGGTCTTGAGGGCCTGCAGGGATTTAGAAGGGTCTTTCTTGCAAAAGACCTGGGTCTTTATGTTCCCGCAGGGCTTAGTTTAGTCGGTGGTGATGCGTATTTCCTGGGTTTGTTTATCCTCACGAGGAAGTAACGAGGATTTCATTCTTCCCCATGGTAAAAAAAGAACTAAAAGTTATTACCTGCCGTGGCCCTGCCACGTTGATTCTTTTAAAAAAGACAAGTCCATCCAGCCTGCCCGTGGCCCTGGCCACGCGTTGGATAAAAAAAGCGAACAACCCGGCCAAAATGGAGGGTAATTCTTTGCTTGAATACGGCTATGCATAGCCCGTAAGGCGTTGGCAAAGATTACCCTTAATGTTGGTCTTTTTGTTTCGCTTTTTTTTATCACAACGACGTGGAGGGCCACGGCAGCCTGGACTTGTATTTTTTTTAAAGAAATCAACGTGGCACGGCCACGGCAGGTTGAACTTTGAAAAAGGGAGCAAATTGGTTTCATGCAAAAGTTTTTGGTATGAATCTGACTTGCTCTACTTTGATTGCATCTACCCGGTAAACGGCCCAAATTCAATGAAAAGCAACGCGTCATTCCCCGCGAAGATGTCCGAGATGCACTGGAACGAAGAGCATCGCGTCATTTTCCGGGAAGTACGGACGAGATGCAATTAGAAGCATCGCGCCAAGTTCGACCTTCTGCGGCCAAACTGTCCCAGATGCAATGAAAAGCATCGCGCCAATTTTGATTTCTGCGGGCAAAAATTGTCGAGAATGCATTGAAAAGCATTGGCCATTTCGCTCTTTTTCTGCGGGCAAAACTGCCAGATGCAATGAAAAGCATCGCTTCATTTCCCCGGGAAAGACGTACAAGATGCAATGAGAAGCATTGCGCCAACTTTTGATCTTCTGCGGCAAACTGTCCCATGATGGCAATGAGAAGGCATTGCGCCAATGTCCAATCTCTGCGGGCAAACTGTCCCAGATTCACTGAAAAGCATCGCGTCATATTACGGGAAGAGGTGTCCCACTGCATTAAAAGCAATCGCGACATTTTCCGGGGAGACGTCCCAGATGGCATTAAAGCATCGCGTCATTTCCAGGAAAGACTTCCGATGCATTTAAAAGCATTGAGAGTCATGGTGCGCGACAAAAAATAGTTTTTGACGGCCGAGATGCAATGAAGATGCAATTTCCGACCGGTACCAATGAAGCGATGCTTTTGAATGCCGCTCGTTCGCGTTAGGGTTTTAAAGCATAACATCACATTTTTTTTGAAGAGCGCCCCCAATTTTCGCAAATTTTTGATATTTTTGCACGGTTATTTTGGTAATTGTCGAGAAAAATATACCTGCGAACGGTAATGATCAAAAATCGCATTTATCATAAAATAGCGCATTTGTAATATAGAATGGATCCCCAGAATTGTTTACTTGTCAACAGAGCCGAAATGCTAAGTTTATGTCCGTCCATGATGAAAAAAAAAAACAAAAAAAAAAAAAAAAAAAAAAAAAAAAAAAAAAATAGGTGCCACCTCAAGAAAAGGACCTCTAACTTGACTTGTCCTGAACCAATATAAAACAACTAATGGATGAATCTTAGACACTACATGGCACTTTCCCCTGCTATTTCATATAGGGTGACCGTTTCCAGCAGCCGTTCAATTATTATCGTATCTTCCAATAGTAATCTATTCTAATTACAAAATTACTTCGTTTGCGACACATAGACTGTTCGATGCTAACATTCACAGGTATAGTTTACTAGTCCAGTTAACCACCGCACCGTGTAAAAATCTCAAAATTTTTGAAAAATGGGGTCAACTCTTCAAAATTGCTATTATTTGCTTTAAGCTGCTTTTGTAATATCTGTCAAGTGTAAAATAGTATTGTTCAATGTTTTTCCCTTGTATATACAGAATTAATTTATCTATATAAATAAAATTATAATATTTTAATCATGATAGTAAATTAAAAAGTCATTTAAAGATGTGTTAGGGACTCATTTCTTATTGATATCCTATCATTAAGGTTTCATTCCCCTTTTTTTCTCTTTTCTTTTTTAGGTGTGAGCCTTTTTGCTAATGTTCCATCAGTTACTTTTTGGCATGGTCATCCAAGTACGAAGTTGCGGAAACACCTATTTAACAAGATAATTAATAGTGACATATGTGTCCCTTGTTTGCATTCCCTTTTCAACTATAACCATAACATGTAACTTTGTGTACTTGATTCTTATAATAATTATATTTTCTTGTTATAACTTACGTTAACGCGATGGGTGGATTGCTTTGACAATAGCGGGTTCAATCCTTAAGCCATTGCATAATATGATAGCATAGCCTAGTGCATTCCACAGGATAATCGCACGCGACCGTATGGGTCCATGTTCAGGCATCACGAGAGCCGGAGCCTCGAGTGCGGCCTGCACTGACCCAACGGTCAAGTGCAATTATCCTGTCGAATGCACTGAGGCGTGGTCCTTATCCGTCATATACTGTGAGAAAACATTATCTCCAATTCATTACATTAACATTAATAATTTCACGTACTTTAGTCTATCTTTGTCAGGTATTTTTAAAATACAATAAAACACTTCTATACTCCAACTTGTTCAAAGTTATACTCTATAAATAGTGGCCAAAAAGACCTTGGACGCAATTCATTGTTGATTAGTGTTGTTTTGAAAATGATCTGGAAGGGCGAGAAAAATCAGACTCTCTAAGACGCATTAGAGTGGCTAATCTTTCCCGCACCTCCCTGGCAGTTTCAAAACAACCCAATTAGCGATAAAACGCGTCAATGAAATTGAAAGAAAGTAGACCTTTTCGTACTGCCCTTTTTCCAAAACAAACCTAAAAAATTTTTTAATTGTGTATTTTGTAATGTTATTACAAAGTTAAAATTTCTTCTACCATTTCCAATGCCCACTGTATTAGATGTTTAAAGACAACGCAGACATGTATGTACAAACAACATGACTGGTTTCTGCATTAAAACATTTTAATTATGTGAATTTTGGTTTCTTTGCAGTACCACTTAATTCTCATGGCAACTTATTATAGCAACATGATATAATTCTCTTCTCACCTCCATGCATGATGTCTAACCTTGACGCACTTGTTACGCATGCGTCCATGTATGGCCATCTTTGTGCGCGAGGTGTAAAAACGCCGTCGCTTTAAGAGCGCGTGCGGTTTACTGGCGCGCCCATCAAGCTCGGCCTGACGTCACGGCACAGATGTAGGGAAGTTCAGTATAGGAGCAGCTAAACTTTCTGAAGGCTTTCTAATTTTGACAAACTATAACATAAGGATTTTTAGTTAAGATCAATATTTTAATGTTCAAACGTATCGTCCCTTTTGAGAGTACAAAAAGCTTGTTCTCGTTAATTAAGATACGGAGAAACAGTACAAAATCACATTATGTTGGATTGTCCTGCGCATGTGAATTCAACTAATACTTTAACTAAAAAAAGACATAGACAAAAAAAAACGAGAAACCACATTTTTTTCAACACAATAATTTAAGTTAGACTGTCACACCATAGATGTAGATACTAAAGTTCGTATGTGTATCGATACGATGCAGCATGTTACTTGAGAACTATTGAGCCGTAAGTCATATAATCACATGATTGGCGGTATTTCTAGTAGCTAAGGAGTGACTGAGCTTGCATGGATGACGCAAAAACGCCGCAGTGGCGCATTATCTATGCCCCGTGCATATATCACACGACGAGAGCCCAGTGAATTCGCTTGAAAAATAATGCCTCGGAAACAATATATGTAATCTAAAAACACGAGAAGATATATCATAGCGGATAAGTGACATTCATTGAACATCTGAGGTATCACAGCAGCTGTTTCCCTGTGGCAAGACCAGGGGTCTAACATAATTTATGGCATGTTTTACATTATTTAGTGTGTTTCATCAAAAGCTTAATTCTTGGCACAAAAATAAATATTTCATGCTCAAAATTATTTGTGATTAACATGTTTTATACAATGTAATAGGTATATTTCTTTTCAACATAAAAGTAGGTGAAGGTATACTCTGTCCATATATTTATTTTCCCTCTGCAATTGCTCGTCTAATTCAACTACCGTACGCACGTCCAATTCAATTCACAACGCCTATTCTCGCATAGTTGAATCAAGCAGCTAATTTAGATCAACCAAGCACACTGTTCGTCCGTAAGTTAAACTACCAAACAGGCGCGTAGGTGAGTCGTACACTGTCAGCAACACGTGTTAGCAACAGGCAAAACCCCGCGAAAGGGAGAAATAAACGCCCTGGACAGTAATAATATAGAACATACCTGCACACCTTGGCTACTCTCATGCTGGTGTGCCTATATTCCTTCTCTCAGAAATCATTGAAAAGCTAAGTACCATGGTGCATGAAAAATATTGGAAAAAACCAAAAATACACGATTTTTGAATGTGTGGAAAAAAGTGAAAGCGGTAAGTAAAAAAGCTTGTAGACACATAAATACGGTTGGAGAAAAACTGAGCGGGAAAAGATACCAAGTGGCCTGCAAAACAAAAAGAAATCGTGTTGATTATCTATGGTTTAGTATGACACAAATTGTAGCATCCGTATGGGTGTGTTGCTTATATATTATCATGGCTTTGTGAAACCCAGGTTGGCTCATGATTCGTTGTCTATACCAAATCGACACAGAACCAGGCCTGTGTCGCCCACAAAGGTTAATAGGCTCTATGTTGAGGGAAAGTAATATCGTATCAGTCGAGGTGTAGCAAGTTTTCGTTTTTGGGACACACGATAAATTGCCGAGTCAGTGGAAATTTGCAGTGAGTGCGTAGGATCGGGTTTTCTTTGGTGATGAATAGCGACTGGGTGAAACCGCGCGCGTATATCAATACAGACGATCAAGGTACAGTATAATTGTAGTAGGACATAAGAAGGGCTATGAGCGCTTTAAATCCCAAGGTCTGGGTTACTATCATAGACAGCCGTAATTGTCAAGTTCAATTGCATGCATGAGTTTCTGGGCATTGGTCAGCGCATATGAGATCAAAATTAAGACAGACTTGATCGTAAGGTTTAGGCTGTTAGGTGGCCAATAGTAACTACCACTGCATTGTGCAGCGCGGGATCATTAGCATGGGCAAAGTTGTCCTCCTCAGCATGTGGTTTTGTCATATTGTGTAAAAGTAGTGCAGATAGTCATAAAAAAATATAAATAATAATAATAACTTTGAGCTTCAGTGATTCCTTGGGTCAAAATCGTGAGAATAGGCCTATGATTCTTGTCTAGCAATGCGGTTTCCACTGGGTGACTATAAGGATTTCTATTATTGTCTGTTATTATGGGGTGTGAAAAGGGTCAACGCATTTGGTGGAAAATTGACTGTAGCAATTGGACCAGAATCAGGGTTGCACTATCACAACGACTGAGGAGGAAAAAAAAGAAAGAAAGGGCAAGGGGTCCGTTCATTTCTTGGACAAGTCCCTGCCAGTACTGGTCACTTATCCATTGACATTCGCTGGACGCTTTGGAATGGATGGCAGAAATGGTGAACACAACTGATCAAAGTTCAGGGGGGGGGGGGTGACCGTGTCTTGCATTGATTATCAAAAATCCGTTTTGTGAATTTACAATATCAAAAACAACACTGTGCCTCCCCCTACTCTGCGTAAAATTTTTGAAGCGGGGTTCGGCTGTACGAAACACACACAACGATACATCTGTACTTGACACCTGAGGAGTCTGAAATGAAGGTGGTGGCCGACAGTTTTTCTACACCGATTCCTAAAGTCTCGGTCAAGGCCGCATAGCTAAAGTTTACTATATATGTGGAAAGTGAGTATCGCGTCATAGCGTCTGCTGAGCAGAGAAAGATAAAACCATAGAATCCCCAAGATGCTACTCCCCTACAGTATGTCACACGTACCAACGTTCTTGGAGTAGCCTATTCCTCGACAGCGTTGGTCCTCGTCAACATCAAGCCAGTTCCGACCTAGCAGTCAACGTGATTGATTGTCTATTTGAGTTTATAGGAAGAAACGCCAACATGTTTGCGATGAATAAAGTTCCTCCTCAATAAGGGAAACCACCAAGGACATATCGCCAGAAAAAGGTGGAGGAAAAAAAAGGGGGATACAGAGAGCGGAAGTCATCGAAAGTATGTTTGAGAATAGGCTATGCGAATGGTAGGATCGGGTGATAAGGCCAAAAAAAAAAAAATTTGTTTGATTGTCCTCTTCCGCCCAGGACCCCTAAATTTTGGAAATCAGGAACACAAGTTTTTTTTCCCATTTAACTCTGTGCAAAAGAATAGCCATCCCTCATTTTAAAAAATTCCTAATTTTTTATTTTTATCTTCAGTAGATAGCTTTTTGTAATGTAATAAATTTTTGCCGTGTTGTGTTAAAAAACAGTTTTCTTAGCAATGTTAGTTGGTTTTCAATAATGGTACAAAGATGCATTTTTGGAGTAAGAATCAACTTGATGGAAGAAAGGTAGTGTTTGATTAACTTTATTAATACAAACAAACAATGTTTCATATATGTTGCTGATTGACCATTTCCAAAAAAAAGTTTTTCCGAACCGACCGACCCAACCTCAAAAAGTTCGTCTATGGCATCAAGAGCGCACTTTTTTTATATGGACCTAAGAGCAGATGGAGTGACCCTTAAGAGTGGTGTGGATCCTCCACTCCATCGTCACAATAACACGAGACACCAATCATGCCAATGACCAACCCGAAGTGAAAACCCATATCTATTATTTCTATGCAGGCACCCTAGGAGTCAAGCGGGATAGCTCAATCGGTCCGCTCCTTTGCACATGTTGTCATGTTTCTTTGTCTCCATTTGCAGGTCAGGGGAGCCCAAACTTGAACCGTAGAAATATGAGGGTGTTACATAACCATGATGCATTCGCCTCTTGCAATGTCAGTGGTTTTGTATAGAGAGAATCGAACCAGCTTGAACTGAAGCTGCAAATGCTTCCGCCTTCCATCTTGTTGCCAGTTCGCAGTCTCTCCCCCGGCAATTCCGTCGGAAATGATGAAACGGGTGTGACTCCACTTATGGGTGGCGAGGGATCAATCTCACACCTAGAGCAAAGACCAAACTGACTGAGATGAGGTATCAATGTCTTAAACTTGAGTGGAGCTGTTCCCATGACTACACCTCTTCAAATTGGGGGGAATACTTGGACAGCAATCGAGACCTCAACCGTGATTGTGCTAGAGAGATTAAACAGTGTGCATGCTCTACTACATTGTCCATTATTGCAGTACAACACAGTAGATAGCCACCTTGAAGAACTCGCTGTTTTGTAATGTAGTCATGATGCAAGGCGGCAAAAGAGAAATTAATACTCCAACATTGGCTGAACCGCATTTTGATGTGCTTCTTGGATTCGATAAGAAGTCTTTAAGTAACACTCAAGTTTTTTATCGATAAAACAATCTTTGCGCGCTGAGTAACATATCAATATAATCAGTTTAATTTTTTACGCCGGCCGAAGGGAATGTGAAATTAAGTAGCTCGATGACTTTTAGGCTCTATCGAGCCGGAAAATTCTGACATAGGCCTATTTTTTCATTGTCTGTGCCACGCCGTCCCTGCGTGACAGCTAGTGTGAAGGTTTGTACATGGTAACCAGAATTTTTGGTGGGGAAGGCTGTAATGGAACCATGTCGATGAGACATTTGTTGGCCTATCAGCTGGAAAGTTTGAAAGTGAGGCCTGCAAGTAAGGGTGTGCAGTGTGGCAGTTGCAGACCCGCCCTGCCGGACGGATAGGTTGTTTGTGTACACACGTAGTGTTTGATACAGCTGGAGGGAAACACGATGTGTAGATGTTACGAATCATGCTTGTTTCCAAGCATAGAATGGGTCCAGAAAAAGTGGGTGGAAAAACAGCACTTAATTATGTGTACGCAGTTCCAGGACGTTCTTGCAAGGACACAACGTACGCCCGAGGTCCAAAAGGTCAACGTGTGTACACCTCAAAAGGGGCGGCCAAAGCTTAACGACACATAGAAGATAAATAAGAAGTTACTGGTGTCAATACACAGCAAATGTGTAGCGAGCAAACGAAATATTAACAAGCAACTGGTACTAGCTCTCGTCGAATGGTTGCGTAGGTGGTGCCAGCAAAAAGGTTCCAGTTTTGGGGGGTCCAAAAACCTCTAAACAGTAAGGGAATGACGGAGGGAGGGCAAACTTGGTGGCAGTGTTGGTGTAAGGAAAATGGGAGGAGAAGTGGCGAAGAACAAACATGCAAAGGTCTGTCACAGCCGAATTTTCGCACTCGACAGATGCACATATTTCTAACTCTGACAACAGTAGAATTCGTGGAACTCAGCGCTTGTGCCCGGGGCGCGGGGGAGCAGGAAAAAAAAACAAAATGTCCACAAATAGTGTAAAAAAACTGGTTTTGGACCATATATCAAGATTTTTTCAAAGAAAATACCCCAAGAAGTCATTTTTTCGAGCATAAACAAAGAAGAAAAAAATGTCGTCTGTAAAAACTAATTGTCGGGGCGAACATAGAGACTCTTGCATTCTGGGTGGTCCAATGGAAAGAAATTACCTGTATAAAAATAAACAAATAATGTGCTAAACATGTTCGCCAATTAGAATTATAAAAAATTTGTTTTATTTGGCCAAAAATGGTCAAAATTTTGTGCCAACAAAAAAACCCATTTTTTTGGGACATTTTTATAGATGTACAAAAGTTTGCATTATTATTGTATTTACTATTCTAATGCGCACATTCAAAAATGTTAACAAAACGTTTTTGTAATAAAAAGACATCGAAAAATAATAAAAAATTGTCAGAGGGAAAAAGCAATGCGTGTCGCAGAGATAGATGGGAAAATGTTTTGTGTCAATCTCCGCTTGCGCCTAGGCAGCAAACACAGCATTAAGTACGGTCCCACAGACTAGTGTGTATAATCCACGAACTGAATCAGGGGGTAGGTCCATGGTATAGATTGGTAAATTTTATATAAGGAAAAGGAAAAGAAAGGAGCAAAGTGAAACATCACAAGAAGGGGGGCCAAAGTCATGCATAGTTGTAATTGAGAGTGTCATCCAACCTGAGCGCTGACACAACAATTGATACAACAAACAGGATGCCAACATAAGGTGTTGGGATTGGATGCAGGGTGGCTCTAAAGACTGACACTGGCTCACAAATTACAAGGTTGGGATGACACAAGCCAAATGAAAGAGGAAAAAAGTGAAGGCTACGAGACAATGGGGAAATAGATGTGGCCAAGTTGGGTGTAATAAAGAACACATTGTCAGTACTTTTGTTTTGGTGCCAAACACTCGGTCAAAATTTTTCGCCCGAAAAAAAAACAACATTTATAAATTTGACATTTTTTTTTGTTTAGGTGGAAATTTTTGCATGTATATATGCATGTCTCTATGCCTAATGTCGCACATTCATATTTACGCACAGATATTTTTGTGAAGATCCGTAGTTACAAGCTCTGACACAGTGGTAGATTTTGTGACAGTTCGCGCTTGCACATTAGGCGTCGAGAAAAAGTAGGAAATTGTCCAAAACAAACAAGAGGGTAGTGAGGGTAAAGAACTTTTTTCGCCATTTAAATGGGGATGTTTTTCAAAGAAATACCGCCAAAAGTGAATAAACATTTTTATACAGCATAAACAACAGTGTATTTCTTCACCATAGGACTTTGATTCTGGTGAATCAATGAAAGCAATTAACATGACGCTTAAAACAAATAGTGTGCGGACAAACCGTGTGGCCGATTTTTCTTTCCCGTGTTTGGTGGTGGTTTGTGGGAGGGTCCTAAAGAATAAACAACATTATTATCCAGGGAGATGTAGTAGGTGGTCAGGTCAGGTGGTCTGTATGTAACACATAAATCATACGCGTCGCGGACACGCTTGAGAAGTCCTGCAATTAGGCAGGCATCAATCAGCAGGATGGCCACGATATTGTGGCAAGACAGGACACAGCTAAAATATACAAACAGATTAGCCGGGGGGTCAAAACTGTACGAAACATGTCATCAGAAACCCACTCAAGTGTGCGTGGTAAATGTAGAGACACAGGAGGCAAATTAAGGAGTGCACGGCGTCCCAATGAGGGTTCATTGCGCCATTCAAGATATAAAGTTACTTGAGGGGATGTTACTAATCTCCTGAACTAGCAACTGAGAAAACTTGAACACCAGCACAAATGTTGAAAGCAAACACATAAGCTCCACGATCTCATGTAAAAGACTCTGGATCCAATTTCAAAAAAAAATTTGGAAATGTCAAGACTGCAGATTTTGATAGATTTAACAGAGATTTACGCGCATAGGATGGGTGATTTGGATGTTCATTTCTAGAGGAACCGTAAGCGCTAAGTGCGTTAAAAAATGAAATGGACTTTTCTATGCTTGTTCAATGAAATATAAGACGTGGGTTTTTCACAAAGCAGTAGCAGGATATTTAGGCGGAAGAGTGAGGGGGGGTGGGCCACCTTCTTGAATGGTAATGGCCTGGAAGAGCAGCAAAAATCCTGCAATTGTCTTCTAGATAGCCTTAACCAGCATTGGATAATATGAGATGCTATTGTGCTACCAGGTATACCTGCCTTGACATAGATAGCGTGTGGGGGCGAATGTTGACAGGTTGCGAGCTGCATGTCAATAATGTGCCACAATTGTGAATGTTGGTACACACGTGGGCAGTAAATTTTAAAACTGCAAAAATCAAAACCCCTTTTGGGTAATTATATATCATGACTTCCAATAAGGTCACTCTTCTCGCTTCACCCGATTTTCAGCAAATGCTGTGCACAAGGGTTTGATGTAATTTTCTATTTCTCCACTCCTTTTGTATTATCACATTTAAGTGTCTTTTTTTGTTTTCGTTAACCAACTGCCACTATAAATTAGGAGGTTCAACTTGATCATTGAGTCTTGATCATGGTTGGCAAAAACAGTATTGTAGTTGGCGTTCCATCGCTTACGTTCCCCGAAAGACTTAATTTTTTGCTTCCAATTGGACTCAACAATGATTTTAGAAGACATTGAAGACTTGGATTTACTCTTTCATCGCTTTTCAGCGAGACAATCTATCATGTTTTTTTTTTTTGACTTTTTACACGATTATTGTGTTTATAATTTTTGCACAAAAATATTCAAAGGCTGAAGCATAGATTTTATGATGTCATATTGAAACCCTGAACACAGTAAATTTGGAATCCGCTTTGTGCCTGGGCACAAAAACTTGTACAAAAGTAGTGCCAAAAAAACCCGCTAAACTAAAACAAATCAATTTTAGAGCATAAAACAACCATTTTGTTGTAACTAAACACATGACTCCGGTGGCAAATGAAAGGCAGACTGCACTGCTAAACCAATATTAGCTACACCATGTCCGATTCTCTTTAAGCCTTTTGATGTTTTTGGCCAAAATGGTTGTCCAAATTGGGTCCATTTTTTTGACATTTTTATGAACAAGATTATTATTGTATTTCTAATTTTGGCGCATCAATGCAACCAGATTTTAGAAGATATCAATATTAAAGCTTCTTTCCACAACAAGAAATTTGGAACCATTTGCTGCTAGGCACAAAAGATTGCCCAAACGTAGTGACGAATAACTTTTTGGCCATTTCATAGATTTTGAACACAAGTATTCACAACATAAAACTATTTTGGTTGGGGCTTGAAAAACTGCAAATTATTAGGGAAGAAGGGTCTTCCAACGAATTTGTGAAACAATTTTTTAATGTAATTGGAAAGTAATTTTGGGCAAAGTAGAGGTTTTGGAGCTAATAACTTCAAAATTTCTAAAAGTTTTTAGCAAAGAACTGGCAAAATTTCCCAACAGTTAGCCATGGAGCTCAATTTGTGGTTTTTGTGGTAAAGTTGGGGTCTTAATTAAGAATGAAGCACACTCGAACAGACTGGGTCTAATGAACTGCAGAGAGGCCCAAATGGGGGGGGGGTCTTGACTGCTGTACATCCCATACCGGGAAGCCCTCAAAAGACATTTCCTGTGCCTGGCCAAGTATCGGCAGCCTGCTTTTTAAGTATGGGTGTTAAGTATTTGTGAAGTTAAATATGTTTGTTGGAATTGTGGAAGTTTGACATGGCGCATATTCCCCAGTTGCACCTGATTCCTGTATTGACCAAAATGGAACCTTAAAGCATAAAATTAAACTTTCTCGGCCATCCAATTTTCCTATATACCAGGTTGCCCCTATCAGCTATCAACAGCGATTTCTTCAAATGAGTAAACAAACTGGCACCCCCCCTTTTTCCCATCCAATTTATTTTTTTGGCAAGCCGTTGAAATTGGACTGGTTGAAGTAAAGACTTAAGTGGCTAAGTTTAACATGCCCTATTTTGTCCAAGTTTCATTTAGCATTGTTTTACTACTAATTTCGGTAGTAATCCGACTTTTATTGATAACCAACAGTCCGAAATGGTATCGTCAAGAACCGCTGTTTTTGATCTAACACTAGCAATTTAGACTCAAATGGGGCATTTATTTTGATTGGGACAAAGGGCACTGCATAGTGGTAATTAGTCATAGTCAGTTTGCACTCTGTTCCAACAGATTCACCATTAAAATGATCAGCATTGATGAACAAATCAATGTCCTGAAGGAAACTGATGGGCTATCTTATTGAGTGCAGACGAACACAACAATGAAACCTGCAAATCAAACTTGTAAGATCCCACTGGCTAGGAGCAAATGTGCAAATGAACTATTTCATTAATATGCACAAATAATGATTACGCAGTGCATGGGTATTACTTACACGCACCACTACTCACATACAAAGTTTCATCAAATCAGATATTGCATCTGGGATCTGGTAGATGTTCACCTTTGTATAGTTATAAATAGTACCCTTGTTTGACAATAAGCAGAGAGATTTTTACACAGTAATATTAGGAAATACGAGCAGGAAACTTAAAGTTTGCACTTGCAGGTCTTTATGGGAATACAGCAGAAAATCTAAATACCAAAGTTAACCATGGCTTGAAAAGTGGTGAATTTGGGAAGCTCCTCCCAGGAAAATTGGGCCATTGGCATGAGAAACTTGGCCATTTGAGGGGAAAAAAATTTATAAATAAGATATATGGGAAATCTGTAAGAAATGCGATATCTTCCACGGAAATTTACATTTATTTTTCAAACTCCTGAGTTTCCCTTTGGACCTTTGGCCTACAGACATGTCTTTCCATGCAAGTAGCAGTAGATACTAAAGGTCATGATGGTGCAATGACACACGATTAAGGGGTCAGGGGTCTGATGGTTAGAAACGGAAACAGACGGACAGGAGCCGACGACAACACCGACAGGTATTTGCTACAAACAAATCCCCCTTCTGCATAAATCGCTGGCGGGGTGGGGTACAAACCCTTCTACCTAAAGCAAGAGGGGGTAAAAAATGACTTTCCTTTCCAAAAACCATGGGTCATGGGTCCCGAGAAATATTTCTCTGGTATAGAACAATCTCAAGGCTTTCCAATTGGTATGCCTATTAAAGAAAAAACACCTTAAATCTATTATATTTGTCCAATGCTATAAAACATATAAATTTTCCAGCATTATAAATCACATTTTTATCTCTCAACAGGTCCAAAACGGATTGAAATATTGGTGCGAAATTTACAGAATGGGTTTTACTTTGAAGACCTTTCTCTCAGAAGAAAAATTTATATACATAAAATTGGGTCCTTTCCCCTTTATACAAAATACCCATTCACCGAATGCAGGTGTCGTCGTCATCGCGTTGGTGAATGTGGACAAGGGCCAACATGAGGTCACATTAAACCAACATGTGGGACACTACAAGATAGGCGAGTAATAGTTGGCCCGGTGTCCATGAAAATCGATAGACACATGTGAAAACCCCAAGCACTTTGATATATCCGTAATTTTGGTGAATGAATCAGAGGCAATAAGATCATCAGAGGGTCACAGAAGTCAACCCACTATGTCTATCGATCACAATGGAAAATCGATCGACATCAGTGGGGTACCCCGGGTGGGGGGGGTTAGCCAGGGAAGCAGCTTCCCCCTGTGGGAAATCTTCCCCCCCCCCCTTGCCCCTTGAAAAATTAGTTAATTGTCTGCACACATGCCGACACATTTACCAGTAGCGACAAACAACTAGAGATATACTAAAATCCTAAACAAATTTTAAATATGCTTATCCCCGCCGGAAATATGTATGCCCCCCCTGCCCCTTCCTGAAAAAAAGCTGTTCACAGCGCTACTGATCGACTATAGCGTGTTGAAACGCACCAAGCTGCAATTCGAGTCTTGTTCAAGGATAATCACTGGTGTTTGACCCCCCCCCGCGAGGGCCGTTAGCGAGACACAATGCTAACTTCTTTGACCATGGGATCAACAAAAATGATCTCCATTTATGTGGACTCCCCCTGGTCCGTAAAACGGGCGCCCACGCAAAAGTCCCGATCCCCCCCCCCCACGACCCCTCCAGTGCGTTAACTGGCCGGTCGGCCATGAGGAAGGAAGAAGAAGGTGAGTGGGTATAAAGAGGAAAGGCAACAAACCTGGTAAAATGTCTCGAGAGTGGGCTCAGAATCTAATTTTCGTTACTTCATTACCTCATAGAAGTAGAAGTTCGTGTGCACCGACATCACTCCCGTTATAGTGAGTACTACCCGTTACACAAGTCAACACAGCCGACAAACCCAAACACGGGGTCGCTCGCCATACTCGAAATTTGTTAAACGGGTCCCGAGATAACAGCTCGATACAACGAGCAAGGTGTCCGCGTGTCCCTGCTCAGAAGAAGTGAGCGATTACGGAAACCGCAGGCACTTTGTTGGTGTGGAATCCGGAATTCATAGAAAGTAGCGTATGCTATACAATCGTTTGGGGTCAAAAGTTACTATTCATCACCTTTAATTTTACACAGTAGTTCGCTGAAGCGGATGTAATTTGTCAGTACTGCCATATGAACAGCTAGCAATTTTAAGTAAATCTGGGGCCATTTAAATCGGGCTATGGACCTCTGAATGACACCCTAAGAAAATAACAATTGATGCCCTTCTTTACAACAAGGTAGCTGTGGAGGCAGCTACAGCCAAGACCCATTAGAAGGGGAAAAGAGAAAGAAAGAGAAGTAGTCACAGTCTGCCGAATGCCATAGAAGTGTCCGTGTATGTTGAACAGTGGGCATTCTTGTGTGATACAGTGTTAATATTTTTCAGACTGGAAAGTAGCCAGTGTCTCATTATTATAAAATTAAATTTTACCAACAGAACTGAAAGGGTTATCAGTCTATCTGTACCTTTGTGTAAATGCTCAAAAAACAGCCGAAAAGAACCAAGGGGCAATTTACACCTTGTGTGGGCTCTTCCTCGTTTAAGTGGCCAAAAACAGCAAAAAAGTCCAAACAAAACAACAAAAGTTTTATATGAATGACATTGATCCAAAGGTTCAAAATAAAAAAAAGCGTGGCGGTGAATCTCGAACAGCTCGCGAAAATGTTAAATGTTTTCAATTATATAGACATTGATTCTGAATGCTTGGAACTATGATTATGTGAGGGAATGGGCGTAAAACTTGCCTGGAGTAGTTGAGCGATAGAATAAGGAACAAACTTGAATGTGGTATTTAGCATCTGAGAACAATAACGTCAATGGTGCCGAGCATTTGGAACAAATTGGCGCATTGATTTTGTCATAATTATGTTCATGCATGAACACTCTAAATATACCGAGTTGGTCAGTATTGTTGGGGAAGGGGGGGGGTGTGAATAAAAGGGATTTTAAAATAATCCCAAAGATTGTGATAGGGACCACTCCATTTTTAGATTTTTAAACTAAAAATGGATTGGTTCCCTAATCACATCTTTTGGTATTTATTTTAAATCCTTGTAATTTAGAGTGTAGGGGCCTACACTTGGGGTTAAATTTTTGAAACTGGTGTGTTGTAGGTCCTTCTCCTCGCGCATTTCCTGGGGCGATTCTGTCAATACTCAGAAATGGTCCACAGAAAATGTAATGGATTTTTTTTATTTTTGTGGGTTACAGATTTGAAGAAAAATGAAAATCCGGTCCAATTTGAGCTTCATACCTGCTTTTCGTTCTCCCGCAGGTCTATTCATCACAAATTTAGGAGGGGGGTGGGTCCCCACCAAAATGGTGTGTGGGATGCAAAGTTTAATTTTTAAGAGGGGCATAAAACTTGTAATGGCCCCCCCCCCCCCCACACACACACACACAACACAACCAAAATTTGAAAATCCTAATCGTCTTTCTTGGGTATTTTTTGGTGTAAAATCAAATCTGGCATCAAAAACATGAGAGTTAAGTTTACTTTAATAAAAAGTTGTTGGGTTAAAATGCAATATTTTTTCATCTGGTAACCAGTTGGGGGGGGGTCAGAACTCCAAGTACAATATTTTTAATGTCCCATCGCACAGTAGGACTTTCTATCTACCAGTACAATATAGCACAAAAGTAATAAGTGAGTGAGAGCCTGAAAACATCCTAAGTTTGCATTTTTACATATAGTTGACCCCCTGAAAACCACTGTTGACATTCGACATCAACCCTCACTTTCAAATATGTTGAAGATGCATCATTAAAAAACTATTCTTGAAAAAACCAGCTTGGTGTCTGTTGATGTCTTTTACATTTTTTAGCACAAGACAATTTTGTGATATTCCCATAGAATGTATACACTGTGCAAGCACAATGGACTTCTAGGTCACATATACCTTTGTGTGGAATCTTAGTATTTTGTTGTGAACAAATGAAGACACCAAGCTAGTTCTTTCAAGGAAGGTTGTTAAATGATATATCTTCAACATATCTGAAGTAGAGGGGTGATGTCAAATGTCAACATTGGTTTTCCAGGGGTCAAAATGTGTCCAAAAAGTAAACAATTACCATTTTTCAAATGAGCTGTCCTCGCACTTACTTTTTCTAATGTGCTCATAATTGTACTTGTCTTGAAAGTTGTACTATGTGACTCTCCGATTGACAATAAAAAAAAATCTACTTTTGGCCCTGAATTAACCAAAGTTTCATACTAGGCCGCATTAACTCTAAAGGAAAAAGCTGCGAACTTTTGATGCCACCTTTGAATTCAAAGAACACCTTATAGTACCACTAGAATATGATTTTCAAAGTTGTGGGGTCTTCATTAAAATTATCTGTGATCTTCTAAACATTGTCTTTCACACTGGGCAGCACTTTCATATTGCCAATTCCAAGTTTTCCAACTACTGGAAAAACGAATGGAATTCAGGATTTTCATATCTCGTCAATGTCTACCACCACACTTAAGCGAAAAAAATCCATGACCGTGTTGCAGTGCACATCTCGACATGAATGGCCCCATGTTTAAACTGAGACAAACCAACTCTTCAAGCTTCTACAACAGCAGCAGGTTAATGAAAGTCAGGTTGCTACATCCATAGAAATGCCGACCTGGTAACTTACAAAATGCGCACACTGGGTAACATTTCACATAAAATTACCAAATACATACACTGGACTGAGATTTTCATGGTGCATTTAGCCACTTGTCATAGACCCTAGTTTTTTCAAAGGCAAGGTCTCCAACCACAAACCAATGCCACCCCTACGTCCTTGGCACTTATTTGCCTTAGCATGTACATGTAGTTTGCTTTAATTTGATCCGCAAAGCTACATCTGTGTTGGAAATGCTTACAAGTTTTTATATCTGAAACTTGAGTTTTTGGGCGTTTTCTTTTGAAACCAAAGGCATGTACTGAATTGAACAATGTTCTTTTACAACTACTTTGGATGTCGTGTTGTGCTTAGATATAAAGCAGATTTCAAATTTTCTGTGGCCAGACCTTTGATATTATGTGATAAAATATGGTCAGCCATTTGCTAAAGAAATCATAAATACAATAAGAGAACACTTTTCCCAAAGAATTGTCAAAAACAAATTGCCTTTTGCATTAGACGACAAAATCATGTTCTATGTTGTGACATGCTTGTGTTCAACATCTATGAAATGGCAAAAACTTCTTTACACACTACGTTTGGCATCTTTTTGTGCCTTGCAACATATGGTTTCCAAATTTCTGTTGTGACAGAGCTTTAATATGATCTTCTTAAAATCTGTGTTGGTATTTGAAATGCACCAAATGCGAAATAACACTAATAATCTTGTTCCTAGATATCAACAAATTGAACATTTTGAAAAATTGGCCAAAACAACAAGCCAGGAGAATCGCACATGCTTAGCTTAAATTTTGTTTAGCAATGCAGTCTCTTTCAAGTTGACACCCGGAGTCATGTGTTTTATGTTATGAACATCTTGTTTTATGCTCTAAATGATTTTGGGGTATTTTTTTATTTAAAAATCTATGAAATGGTAAACAGTTTTTTTACACTACTTACTTTTGTACCCAGTTTCGTGCCCAGGCTCAATGGATTCCAATTTACTGCAATCGGTGCTTCAATACACTGCAAAAACCTGTTGTTTAAACGTGTTAAAGGCTTGTGGTTCCGAGCGTCTTTGGGATCCACGATTTACCCCAGAAGTAGTATCAATTTTTGTATCAGGTGAAAGGCCCTATTTTCCCATTGTCGTCATGAAAAGCCCCTTTAAAACAGTTTGTTTATATAAGTTTACAAACCAGTTGTTTAACCGGTCGAAGTGAACAACAGTTGTTCAGTTCCCCCTGAAACAACTTGTAAACTTTTGAACAACGTTTTCTCTGTGTCTGACGTCATAAAAAATAATCTGTCAGAAATTGAATGATGCGAAATTATAAATACAATAATCATGTAAAATTTTCCCTAAAATGTCAAAAATGGCTTTTGGGGGATATTTTGAAAATTTTAGGCCCACCCACCAAAAGTTAAAAAGAAAATCATCACATGCTTAGCATACTTTGGGTTTATGGCATTAATTTGCCTTCATTTGACACCAGAAACGTGTTTTTCTATGTGAGAATGTTTGTTTTATATGCTCAAAAAAGTGATTTTTTTGGTATTTCTTTGAAAAAAATCCATTAATATAATGGCAAAAAGTTATTTTACACTACTTTATGGGACAATCTTTCGTGCCCAGGCGCAAGCAGATTCCAATTTACTGTGTCAGAGATTTAATAGAACATCAAAAAAAGCTGTGTTAACATTTGAATGGGCAACATTAGAAATACAATAATCATACAAAATTTCCTAACAAAGGGTCAAAAAATGGTTTTATTTTTTTGGTCACAACACCAACATTTAAAAATAAACGCACATTGTTTAAGCACAACACCTTTGGTTTTGGCATGTACTTTGCTTTCATTTGATCCCAGAATCAAGTCTCTAATTTTGATAAATATCTTGGTTTAAATCTCAAAAATTGATTTTGGGGTATTTTCTTTTTCTTTGAAAAGATCCATTAAATGGCTAAAAAGTTTATTTTACACTACTTTTTGGACATCTTTCTTTTCCTATGCTCAAGGGATGCCAAATCTACGGTGCAGCTTTAATATGACCCTAAAAAAAACTGTGTTTAACATTTGAATGTGCGACTTTAGAAATACAATAATAATGCAATATTTTCCTAAATGTCAAAAAACTGGGGTTTTTTGCAAAATCTTTGACATTTTGGCTAAAAAAACAAAATTTTTTTGAAAATTTGGCCACATGTTTAGCAACATATGGGTTTTATCCTGTAAATTTGCTTCAATTGACACCAGAATCAAGTCTCTCTGTTGAGAACATACTTGATTTTTCTCAAAAAATGATTTTGGGGTAATTTTTCTTCTTTGAAAAATCTCTGAAATGGTAAAAAAGTTTTCTTACAATACCATAGTTTTGGACATTTTTGGTGCCCAGGATCAAGCGGATTCCAAATTTACTGTGTCTGAGCTTCAATATGACGTCATAAAATCTGTCTCAGCATTTGAATTGCGAATTATAAATACAATAAACATGCAAATTTGCCCAAAATGTGTCAAAAATGAGCTTTTTTTTGGCCAAAACTGGACATTTTTGTTCAAAATTAAGAAAATTAGAGACTATGAACATTTTGCTGTACATATTTAGTTTGATAGCAAAATTTGCTTTCATTTTACACCAAATTCATATTTCTGTTTTTGTAAATTGACGATTTTATGTTAAAAAACTTGATTTTTGGGGTATTTCATTGAAAAAAGTCTATGAAATGGGTAAAACCAAAGTGCTGTTTTTCTCTCCTCCACCACTTTGGGACACTTTTTATGCTTGGAAACAAGCCGATTCAATCGACACGGTTAGAGCTTCAATGGTACAAAAAAACTGTGGTCCCAGGGTGTTCAACGAAACGGTCCTGAAAACTGGTGCACTGATAGCCTATTTAGTGCGTTTGTCTATGTGCCGGTGGTACAAATGTGTACTTTTCTATTGTGTCTGTGTAAAAATTGTTACTAAATAATTGGAACCAAGCTAATTAGACTATTGAACGTAGACCAATAACCACTGAATCACACAATTCTGTTGTCCCCATTGGGGGCTAGGGAAACCCAATGTAAATTCATAACAAAATGTTACATCATCTTGCACATTTTCTTGAAAATGAATACATTGTACCTCAATCAGTGACAAAATGGATCACATAGACCAGCAAACAATGGAGCTAAAATTCACCATTGGCACGGTAATGCGAGCATTGTTATTTGCCCCAGCAGTTGAAAGATTATCATGGTGTTATCACCTCCATGAATTCGGGTTATAACAAAATACCCGTCCTCTTTCACTATATAGGTCGTTGACACTAAGTGTTCTTCTGAAACGCGGGTGAATTGAATGAATGAAGTAATTCATAAGTTCGGATTTTTGGTTCGGCGCAAAGTTGATATAGAGGTCAAAGCTTGCCCCGCAACTTTTCTTTCCTGAATTTGTGTTTCGTCTTTCTTCCTTTTTTTTCGACTAAAGAAATTTGCGCGGTTTCTCGGATTTCGCGATTTCGATGGGGATACCAAGGTTTAGGGTTGTTACGTCCGTACTGAACCTTACAGATCAGACGTGACATGTATTATTTAAACTTTGTCACCTCATAACCTACCTAGGGCCCTTTGTCACCTACCCAGAGCCCCCTTTATATAACAGTGTCCACTTTAATAACCACCCCCAGAGTCCAGTTCTTACTTCCACAGGTCCCTTTCCCATCTACCCAGATTCTTTTCCAACAGTCTCAGAACCCCTTCCACGCTGCCACATAAAAGCATCCTTCACAGTATGATTCTTCCTCTGACACAGATGCCCCTTTTCCAACTAACCCAGGGCACTGTGATTTTCCACACTAACTCCACACCGATTTTACCAATCCCGAAGTTTCCTTTTCCATCTCATAATTGCCATTCCCAACTACCCATGGGTCTCTTTCCAGACAACCCTATTGATCCTTTCTCAATAACCACATTTCCCGTTGAATTACCCAGGGTCCACTTCCTGCAATTACCCCACGGTGTCCTTTTCCAACTTAACCCAGGGTTCTCTCCTTTCTAACAACCCAATTTCACGCCTTTCAGCACTGAGTTACTAATTCTTCCAGTTGAAGTCTTATTTAGTTCTTGAGGTCCCCTTCTGTGGATTTTTTGCCTCCGAAGCAGAGAAGCTTAAGTTGAGCCAAATTTGAGTTCTAAGCCTACAAATTCCCTCAAAAGTTTTCGGGCATTTGTTCGTAATCAACGTGGAAAGCCTGATTCTCTTCTCTTTGATAGTTGATGCTCCACCTAACGTCAATGTCACGATATGAGATATGTGACATATTCCGTAAAGATATATGTCCTAGATAATGACATAATGTCAATATGAAGAAAAATGAGAGGATAGTTGACGACGTAATAGATAATAGGGTTAGTGCACTAAGAGATAATAAGAGGATAGTTGACGACTAAGATAATGAGAGGATAGCTTGACGACTACGAGATAATGAAGGATTTGACGACTAAGATATGAGAGGTGAATGACGATTAAGAGCTAATGAGAGGATAGTTACTACTAAGAGAATAATGAGAAGATATTTGACGATAGAGATATTAGAGGATAGTTTGACACAGAAGATAATGAGATTGATCAATTGATTGATTAAAGATAATGAAGAGGATAGTTAATGACTAAGAGATAATAGAGGAATAACCAATTTTGAAACTATTAGAGATAAATAGAGGATAGTTGCGACTAGAATAATGAGAAGGATAATTGACGATTAAAGATAAGTGAGAGGATATTTGACGACTAAGAATAATGAGAGGATAGTTTTGACGACGAAGAATAATGGATTATATTGACGATAGAGATAATGAGAGGATAGTTGACGACTCTAGATAATAATGAGAGGATAATTGACGATTAAGAGATAATGAGAGGATATTTGACGACTAGAGATAAGGAGAGATAATTGCGATTAGAGATAATGAGAGGATGTTAACACTAAGAGATAATGAGAGGATAGTTGACGACTAAGAGATAATGAGAGGATATTGACGATTAAGAAGATATGATAGGATAGTTTACGACTAAGAGATATGAGAGGATAGTTTGAGCGACTAAGAGATATGAGAGGCTATTTACGACAAGAAGATAATGAGAGGATAGTTTACGACTACGATATGTGATAGGATATTGACGATTAAGAGATAATGAGATGATAATTACGATTAGAGATAAGAGAGGATAGTTACGACAAGAGATAATAGAGGATAGTGTGACCTAACCCACGTATGTACTTGACGACATACATTAGGCCTAGGTGCCGAGCCTAGATGACGAAATAACTGCAGATATGATAGTTTCAGAGTTTATTTTCAATCATTTTGTCCTTACAAATGAAATGGCACAATATGTATATATTATCATGATTATAATACAATACAATATAAAACTTATACATTATAAATTTCTCTGGCGTCCGTCTTTTGTTGTTAATCCAGATGCTTCCATGCGTTATCTGCTACTGATCGGGTTCATTTTTTTTTTTTAATTTTATAAACATGATTACGTACTTACTGGATCGCCGTATGCGTTCTACGATTTAAAACATCGGGACGTCACCACCGGGCTCACAAAGTGCGCCCCAGTTCAATAGTATTGACTTTCGCTGTAGTGGTGTTGCTAGAAAGACTATTTTTAATTTTGGCTCTTGTAACCAAATCGTGAGTGCATAAATATGACACCACAGTTACATATAAATCGCCGATAAATAAGCTTTCCAATTGGTATACCTAGCCGTCCGAAGCAATGAGTATCACACCTTTAAGAAACCAAGTTGGTGAATAGCTGTGAGATAAGCCATTTAATTAATTTCACCATATCCCATAACACACTAGTTATGTATCAAAGACTGCAAATTGCGGGGCAAATTGAAACATCTCGCAAAAACAAGGTCATTCGGGTCGATAAAAACAAAAACACGTATATCCTTCTTCAGGTCGTGTTGATGCAAGAAAGTAAGATTGAAATTGGTCAGAAAATTTTCAGGTCAGAAATTCTGATATTACTGACCTGCTTGTTTTTTTTTCCTCCCCCTTCAATCCTTTCTCCCCGTCAGGTCTTTTACTACGAACTACTTCATCCTAAGCTACTTTTAAAATATCTAAATTAAACAGTCACGATCTTACAATACGCTAATGGTACGGTGTTTTCTTTCTGTTTTTATTTCTTTTTAAACAGCTTTTCACAGCGATAGTGGTTTTTACAATCACTGTAATAAGGTCACGATTATTGTCCCCTTAATCTGTCATTAAGTCATCTGCACTTTCATGAGGGCTTAGGTTTCGTCAAATCTTTTGTTTTGATTAAAGGAAATAATTATTTTAACAGCTAAAGGATGTTAAAATGAAACTATCGGATACAAATTAGTCTTGTCACAAGACCCTCGCATGTTTTATCCACCAATCTTCGAATCGCCCAAGGCGCGTGTCGAACGCCGAGGCGGGAGGCCCGAGCGGAGCGAGGCCTCTTTGCGCAAATTGGTATTTCCCTGGCACGCAATCAGGTGGCCAATCAAAGTTGTGTTCATCGTAAGCACCGCCCAATTTCATCACATCGTGATGACAAACGTTTTTCATATACTTTTCAATATCGATGACGTCGTCCGTCAAATTACCATAGTCGATTTTGCAACGCCTAATTAGCATCGATTCAGCAAAATATTCACTCGACGAAGTTCTTGACAGCTGCGAGTGAGTCTGTACGGTATGTGAGATGCGTGGCAGATGGGCTCTTTGTAGCCCACTCTGCAGAAATAAAAGTCTGCAGTAAAAGCTAG
>JAMKCH010078591.1:0-60821 GCA_023653785.1 Ophioderma brevispina | reverse complement strand
CGTTTTTGTCAAACTTTTCCGTAGGTTTTAGGGTCCCGCAAATACCGCGACTTTTCCACAAAAAAAATAAAAAACAACTAGAATGTCGCGGTTCTGCTCGGCTTTCGCGCTCGCTATATTCAAAGAATATCAGGCTGGTGGGCCACCCCATGACCTTTGACCCTGTCATGTGACCTTTGATCCTCACAACATAATGAGGGATCGTTGCCTGGTTGCACCTATGACAAAAGCTTTGGTTCCAATGAAATCCTCCAGTTTTCAATTTAGATCATTTTACATTTTTAGAGCCCCATTTTTCCAACTTGACCTCACATGACAGAAACAAACAAAAAATATGACCCCACCATTTCAACATGACATTATGACCTCATCAACATAGAGGGATCCCATTGTGCCCTATTACAGAAGTTTTGGTTTCCAATGAAGTTAAAATTTTCAATGAGTCAATTTAAAAAAAAACTTACAATTTGTGACACACACACACCACCTACATTTCACACAAACACACACCTAACAAACATACTTGAAATGAGAGCCTGGCACTTGCACATACACCCCTCCAAGTACCCGTGGGGAACAAGCTTGCGGTTTTGATTGTAACGCAATAATTCATATTGCAAGGCCTATTCAATACTGGGGGCTAATATTGATGGTTAACAAAACCACTAAAAGAACGGACGGCATTTTTTTGGTGTTATAATCTTGGGATGGTCTGAATAGGATTTAAGGGCTTCAATTCCAGGACTACAATTAGAAAAATACGACCTTTCCTCTGATATATCCACAATCGATACTACTTCTGGGTTAAATCGGGAGGGGGTCCCAAAGCGATCGGAACAACGGCACCGTTAATTCTTTGGCACGCATCATCAAAGTTTGACATCATTACAATATCTTCAATTTTGTATATCTATGCCAAAATTCAGGTTGTTAATCTATTGTTTGGCGATAGTCCTCGAGTTTGGCATTCCCTTTTATATGTCTAGGCTACACGTGTGGTATATAGTGTGTGAAGGCATAGTCAACATGATTTTTGCGAGATTTTTGATAATTGTCTACCAAAAATCACCAAATTTTGGAAAACCATTTGGGACCCTAGAGGTGGTTCAATCTGCAAAGTTCTGGGCTTCCCAAATATTTAACACTTCCTTCCCCACCCCCTACCCCCGAAATCCCCCATCCCGAAAAATAATCTGTTCCTGGTGCTCCGCCAACTGCCAAGGGGACAGATACGAACATGCGATTGGCACTAGATTGGAGCCAAAGGTAGGCCTATACAGAATTCACCGCTGTAGCTCTGCGGTGCCTGGAAGGAGTAAGAATTTGCACAAATAGCCCTAACTTTCTTCCCAAGAGGGTTTCCCTCATTACCCAGTATTAGCTACGTCACTGAGAAGCTCTTCCCATCCTCCGACCACCGCTACCCAACTGGGGGTCTTTGGAGTGTGTCGAGTTCCCTTGGTTTGCACATTTAATTTGGCAGTATTAAATGTTCACCTGGCTTAATAGCTCATGTTGAGATATGGTCCTAAGTTTTGACGCTTTTGACATAATACATTTGAGGCATAGGGCCACAGGGCAAATAAATAACCGAGGCTTGGAGAAAGTTTTTGCGTCATGTGCAAGAGTGATCAACCCCTTTAGTGACCGCTCCCATTCCAATCAGCTAGCGGTTGCCCGTCAGCTAGCGGTTGCCCGCAACCCGCTAGTCCTATTACTATAAAGATCTAACTTCGCCATGTTGTTTTTTTCCCTGGAGGCTGACTGTTGCCCAGGAGGTCCCCATGTTGAATGTGTACCTATTCAGGTAATTACCCCTCCCATCGTGTCTCTCGATTGCTCGGGTTTATGTATTCAAACGCTGATAGAAGATTTAGATTTCATTGAGATTGCCAATAGCAAACGTGTGTTAAATATAGCTAACATGTTGTAAACTGTAGGAGAATGCGTATTGAATTTCCGGTGGTGACTTCAACACCAAGACCCGATAGCATAACCAACACTAAATTGTCACACCAGGGTACCGTTTCTAGGGTAGCGAGTTGCTCGTCCCATGTTCGAGCCTTAATTACCCATGGACCTTCGAGTTTGACCTTTGTGGCTATTTTATGTAATTATTTATTTCTTGTGATAAAGAGACATTAGAAGGCCACTGCAAACATTCAAGATTGGTTTATACTACGTCATTTTAATTCATTAAAAGACTTTCTAATGAACTCCAACGTGTTATTTTTGACGCAAAATTCATACCTTTTTGTTCTCCCAGAGCGTTAAATCGTGAAATCGCGTTTGACATCTTTGATATTTATTTCTAAAATTATTTATTTTTTGGAACAACAAAATGAAGAAAAAAGAGGATAAAGATACCTATATTCATTGAACAAATGCGTTTAAACTATTTTTTGTATTCATTAATTAGGCATCCTGATCATTAGCGTATTTTTGGAAGAAATAATTGGTGACCTTCCGCCTCACTATTTGTAGAATATACAAAACTGACTGGACACTGCGTCCCCTTGGTAATATGTTTGTACTGCATGCACAAGACACGGCTGTGGAGGTCGAATATGACAATGACAAACATTTTAGGCCTAAAGTAAATATAGTTAGCTATAACTATTAGCTCGAAGAACGCAGGTCTGGTTAACAACCTTCAGTGGCACAATTAAGGGGAATGGCAGCAATTTAAGTAATATAAAGATTTAATTTTGATAGAATTGACTCGGGGGGGGGGGTCTCAACACAAATGGCCATTCGGGGACGCATCCCTGCCTACAACCACTTTCTCAGTATCAACCAAAACACACAATCAATGACCCCTTTTTTCATGCCATTTTTTTTATTTTTTTTATTTTTTGTGGGTTTTTTTTTTTAAATATTCTCTGGCCCGATTTAAGTATAAAGATTTAATTTTGCTAGAATTGCCCTCAGGGGTTCTCAAAACAAATGGCGATAACAGGGTCGTGCCGTACATCGGGCCCATTTCAGCCCATCTGGTATAACAATTTTTCATATATCACTTTTAGTATACGTCAATGGTGGGTTTTTTTTCAAAAGTTTTCCTCAAATTTGTTGGAAAATTGGTCAAATCTTCTCAATCGGAAGCCAAAATTTCTAAAAATAAATTGTTGGAAAATTAGTCAATGTTCTTCAATCCGAAAAATGGACATGCTTTCCTCGAGCCAGGCGCGGGCGGGGGGGGGGGGGGGGTGGTCTCACTCCTTAAATCCACAAAAGGTCCACGTTTTGCCTTAATTTGTTGACGCAAAAGGCCAAAATGGTAGAGAAATTTTGACAAGAAAGCCATTGTTTGGTTGATGAGAATGTTCAAAAGTCTCAAAAAGGACCATTGGGGGGGGGGGGGGGGGGGGAATCCACTTTTACCCAAAAAGTCCACTTTTTCGAGGTCCCGCAGGGGGTCCTGACAAGGCTCAAGAGATTTCCCGATTTTTCAATGTGCGAGCATCTTACCTCGAAGGCCTACGCGGTTGGGGTCCAGGTGCCCACTTTAGGGCCCCTGGTGGGGTCTATAGGGGGAAGCCCCCCCGGCGTGGGTGCAGGGCCGAAGCCCCGGAAGCCGCTCCCTGGGTTTTGCCATCGTTAGAAGGTAAAAAAGTAGTCTTTCAGAGAACAGTTTCAAGGCCCTCAGAGGTTTCCCGATGGGGGATGATTAATGTGCGAGCGTCTTGCGTGAAAGCCTATACTGGGTGGGGTCCATGGGTCCGCCTTCGGGCCCCGGTGGGGGTCCAGGGGCGGAGCTCCCGGAAGCTCCTGGATTTGCCATCTTAGAGCACAAATTTCAATAGAATTCATTTGACGCTACAATAAATATTCCTTTCCTCTTTCATCTTTCCCTTAATTCTCCTTCCCTTTTCTTTTTTTCCCTCTTCTCTCTTTCCATTCCTCTTTTTTTCCCCCTCTTACTTTTTCTCTTTCCCTCCCCTTTGCTCTTCTTCCGGCTCTTTGTATTCCATCTTTTTCCTTCCCTTTCTTCCATCTCTTCCGTTGGCCCGCTGTTTTTCTTTCTCGTTTTCCTTTTCCTCCGTTTTTAACTTCTCCCATTTTTTTTCTCTCCCCATCTCACTGTGTGTGTGTGGGGGGGGGGGGGGGCCCACTGGTTTTATGCCACTGGTCCCGCACCCCTCACATCTTCTGCGTACGGCCCTGCCTCGAGCAATCATGATTATCTCATTAACAGTTTATTGTTTGAATCATTGTAGCCTATTTTCCCAAATAATTGGCTGGCTTTCACCAGCACCCCCTTGTGACAGCGAAAAGGCATAAAGGAAGATGGTTTGGATAAAATATTATAATGTCGCGGATCGGAGGGTAGCGGCCAAAACGCTGATTTTGCCTCAAAATTTTCCGATTTTGCCTCAATTTCTTCCAAGGGGGGTAGGCCTACTACTGGCATACCTCCCCCTCCGCATTCCCCCCCCCCCCCCCCATGATTTGACTAAGTCACTTAGTGGGGGCCCCTTTCCTTTCCTCCGACCCCAGCTACGCAACTGGAGGGGGTCTTTGGTAGTGGGGGTTCCTTGGCTGTCCATTGCAGTAAAATTTTCAGTCCTGGCTCATTTAGTTAATGTTGGGGGAAATCTTGAAATAGCGGTATTGTTGACTTAACACTTTGATGCGGCTTGAGGCATAGTGAAACTTGAATTTGTACAGCGAAAATGCAAATAATGAGATGGCTGCGGCTTGAGAAAATATTGTAGGCTAATGTCGCTGAAGTTTTGGATCATGTGAATGAGTGATCAACCCCTTTTAGTGACCGCTTCCCAGTCAAATCAAAAAAAAAAGAGCAGCGGTTAGCCCGTCCGCGAAGCGCCGGGCAACCGCTAGTAAATATAATAAGTCCTGGCACTGGGTGGAGCTCAAATCTACCATTAACTATATTGTAAGATAAAACTAGCTACATCATACTGTATAGCTGATTGCAACTGCTGACCGCGAGACTAGCTCAAATCTCCTATAATAACTGACTTTCATCAAAGTCCCATTCTAAAATAACATTACAATCATTCTATGCATAACATGAACCTTGCATTGCACCATCAAATCAGATTTTCACAATCTAAATTACTCACTTCATAAATATAACTTTGGTGGGGGAATTTCCCAATCGTGCAATGTTTTTTATCTTTTTTACAGCATAAACAGGCTGAGTCAGTTACTAATTTTATCATTCTTGGGGAATCCCCCACTCCCCCTATTGTGCAATCTAACAGGAGCACTTAGCAAAACAACTAGGGGTATGCCCCTTTCTCTCTTTTATATGTAAGACAAAATACTTGTCCTGTGAGAAATCTTTTGTAAAATAAAATTGAGAAAAATAATATTTTTAAAAGTTAAATCAGAAAAATTGGGATGCCATATAACACTTTACTTTGGGTATTATAATAACCCTTGGAGAGAATTCAGCTCGAAATTTCGGATCGGGTATTTTGGTAATATACCTCCATCAGTACATGGCGGCGGAATCGATGGGGGGGGGGGGGGGCGGGAGACCTGGCCCCGCCACTTTTCAAAGGTGTTGATGATACATCGGTTTTAATCGAGCTGTTACAAAAAACATAGTAAAGTATTGAATTGCTCAGATAAAGTGCAAAGTGGCTCCTTCACTTTGAAAATCTTTGCCGGCCTCCCTGACACCATCCATGCGATGCAGAAAACATAAAAGAAATATCGGGACCAGCGTTTGCATAACTAATTAAAATGATATCATCCTGGATGTATTAAATTGGCGGCGGCCGACGGCCAATGCTATTGTAAGCTGAGGTCATTTTAAAGAGTGTCCAAAAAAACTTATCAATAAAAGCGCCTTCTGGTCTTTATAAACAGTATAGCAACATTATTATACATATTTAAAAGGGTTTGGGTCCAACCTCTGGGAACGATGTGGGAACATTGTAAAATGAGGGGATAAATTAAGTACAATTGTAAATTTGAAATCAAGTCAATTGGTGTTTAATTAACCCCAACTAGTTTTCTCATTGTAAGGATTAAAAAAGGTATAGTTTTTGTCTAGATTCCGATCGTTAGTTACACGGCTACAGCCCTTGCTACAGCCCTGCTAAGGTTGAAGTCATTCTGGGGTAAAAATTATTCAATTCTCAATTTTTTTGAAAACGTTTTCAAATTATTGCTCTGGTCATACTGGAACAGAAAAATGCATTTTAATTTTATGGGTGACAGCTCTGTATACAATTTTGACGGCAATTTTTGGTGACCCAACTCTTGCCCACTGCAGTCAAATACCAAACATTGTAAAATAAGGCAAGATGGAACAATTTGGCACCAGTTTAACAAAGAAAACAACAACAAGAACAAAAAAAGACCAGGATGAACTTGAACCTTAACAGGGCTGAACCTGTGTAACTAAGGGTTAGAACCTAGGACAAACTGTCCTTTTTAAAGTCCTTTAATGAAACTAATGTTTGGTGTAATCATTAAAACCCAATTTGATTCTTTGTTTCAAAAAATTTATCTTAGGCTGTAATCAATAAATTTTAAACCCTTATTTTACCAAATTCTCTATATTTTCCAAAAGTGTACGCCAAATTACGATTTAGATCATTCTGTCAATCTGTAGACAAACATCTTTAAAATCTTTTAAACTTGTCTTTACCCAACTTCGAGGACAGGACATTTAAGCGTCGAATATCCCAATTTTCGGTGATAATCCAGTTAATCAACTTGATTTCAATAACTTTGACAATCAAATCGAAAAACTTGGAATATTTCACTTGATAACCAGGTTTTTCGACTTATTGTACAAGGGAAGTCGAAAATCTTGGAATATCAGACTGAAACCCGTTTCAGATCAATGTCCATAATTAGAAAAACTTGGATTTTCGAGTCGATAATTTTGGATTATCAAGTGATAATCCAGATTTGTCATTCACATATCGAACATCTTGGATTATCAATTGAAAGTCCAAGTTATTCTTGATAATCTTGGATTATCAATTGAAAATCTTGGATTTTCGACCGATAATCCAAGATGTTGGTCGAAAATCCAAGATTTTCGATTAATTGGACATTAGGACAACCCAAGGAGTCTCATTCAGGACCCTACTTTTGCTGGACTCAAATTATATACGTTTACTTCACTCAAATGGTAGAAACAAGGACTGGGTTCAACTCATTTTTATTTAGTAGCACTTAAAAAATTATATGACGCATAAAATTCATATATTTGAGTTGAGGTCGCTCAAAACGTATGAATCGGTACCGCATTTTATTAAAATTGACTACATTATTGCACTTATATTTAGTAAGAACAACAAGAAATCATTAAGTTTTTGGAACTCAGCTCAAGTTAATTGTGTTTAAGTTAGCTTTCTTTTTAAGTTGACTTTACTCAAATGATAGATTCATTTTGGTTTTAGCTATTGAAACCACACTCATATTGAAATCGCTTTCGTTCAAAAATTGCGCCTTCCCCTTTATTTATGAAATTTCTCCATTTAAAAGTTCAGGTTTCCCCCTTTTTCCTTGATAAAAATTGGCATGCTCACAAAATTGTTCAAATCCTCGATTCCCATCAATGGCGTAAATCAGGATTCCTCCCTTAGGGGCTAAATTTACTGATCTACTTTTAATTTTATAATCGTTGGTAGATTATCACGTTATTTACAGACTTATGTTTCATCCATATTGGCAGAATGATATTGAAAACAGATAGGAAGAGACAAAGTCTGCGTCTAACATTGACTTTTTTCATTTTTGCTGTTCAAAACCGTTAGCCATGTTATCGGCTGGCCCTGTTTTATTGACTTATCATCAAACCAACCTCGATAGACAGCTAACGTTTATACACACTCTTTGGCGGATTATTATATGTTCAAATCGATAACGTAAGAAGACGTTCTGTTGACAAATGGTCTGCAAAATCTTTTCAAACCGACGGTGTGATTGGACGTTCTGTTGACATATGGTGTGTACATAAACACCATTTTGCAATCACCTAAACTCGTTAAAAAGTTTCATAGTTTGGAACATTTTTGACCCACCTATTTCACATATATTTCAGACCTGTGTGTATTCTTTTATTCATCAGTGGATTAGCTAATTTTCTCTAGTCTAAAAAATGACACCATATTTGTAACAATCGCTTGCTTTATGATCGACCGAGTATACCTCCCCTTTGTTTGCAGGTAGGTGTCTAACGGGTTGTGTTAATTAGCGACCCTGGGTCACTAGTGACCCAGGGTCGCTAATTGTCACAACCCGTGTCTAACAGTATGTGCCAAATTTGAGTTACTCCTTCACCTAATTTCAGAACGAAATAATAAAAGTCAGTATACAGACAAGAAACAAGTTGAACGGGCTTTATTCCGTGTAGATTTGATTGAGTTCTTTCATTCAGGCCTGGCCTTCAGGTCACCAAGGATACACCCAAATTTGGCATAATTGTCGCCAGTAGAACAAACCAATGCACACTCTCCAGGAATAAGGAATTTATATTCAGTAAGAAAACTACGAAGCCCCAAAGGGGACATAGTTAAAATATCTGCTTTGGATAATCTGTTCCCACAGTTTGCAATATGTTCCCACAATTTGCAATCTGTTCCCACTATTTGCAATCTGTTCCTACATATTGTAATCTGTTCCCACAGTTTGCAATCTGTTCCCACGGTTTGCAATCTGTTCCCACAGTTTGCAATCTGTTCCCACAGATTATGCAATCTGTTCCCACAGATTATGCAATCTGTTCCCACAGATTATGCAATCTGTTCCCACAGATTGCAATTTATTATTTTATTTATTTATTAAAACGTCTTTGCCTGGGTAACAAAACTCAGTGTTAACACTGCTTTCCAGTTTGGCCCAGGGGTCAAACGTAATACATCAAAAAGTACAATACAGAAATTAACCAAACAAACATACTAATTACACATGGTTAAAAAGACATACATATAAAAAACTATGAAAATAAGAACTAGACCGCGGCTAGGCAGAAATATAAAAAATATAAAGCAACATCTCAAAAATATTATATTGCACTACAAACAATTATTATATAGGTGGCGTAATTTACCTATAACTTACACGCATATTTAAGATAACCCACAGTTTAGGGCAAGGGTTTGTTTGCACTGGTGGGGAGAAGATTAAAAGAGATAGCACCCCTATATGAGAACTTTCTTTTGGCAGGGACAATGTTACCATTGGTGGCAGAACGAGTTTTGTGGCCATGGGTGTTACTACCTAAAGAGAAAATATTGCACAGAGGAGATGGGAGGGTGCTGGTGAGGCTCTTATAAACCAAAGTGTTTAAATGAAGGTTACGGCGAATTTCTAGTTTATCCCACCTCAATGTGTTAAGCAGGATTTCAGTGGGATACCTGCGGGGGAGTCCAAGAATAATCTTGCCATCAATAATCTGCAACCTATCTAAGATCTTAAGTTGGGTCTTACCGGCATTCCCCCACACAGTATCACAATAATCTAGGTGGGGTAGAACACGTGCCTTGTACAGAAGGTTAAGGTTTTTTGAGGTAAAATATGTCCAAGTCTGCGCAGGAAAAAGTTTTGGAAATTTTGTCGATATGTTCATTCCAAGTCAAGGCTGAGTCAAAAAAAAAAAAAAAAAAAATGCAAATTATATAAATTTTGTATCATTATTATCATTCTTATTATCATTCTCAATATTATAATATTAGCATGTATATCTGGTAATGTATTATCCTATTTTGTCACTTAACATTATTATTATTATTCTGTAATTACTGTCATGATTCTATTATGTAGATTGATTGATTGGCAAATAAATCTGATAAATAAATCTGATAAATCTGAAGTGTTTAAATGAAGGTTACGGCGAATTTCTAGTTTATCCCACCTCAATGTGTTAAGCAGGATTTCAGTGGGATACCTGCGGGGGAGTCCAAGAATAATCTTGCCATCAATAATCTGCAACCTATCTAAGATCTTAAGTTGGGTCTTACCGGCATTCCCCCACACAGTATCACAATAATCTAGGTGGGGTAGAACAAGTGCCTTGTACAGAAGGTTAAGGTTTTTTGAGGTAAAATATGTCCAAGTCTGCGCAGGAGACCATTACGTTTAGAAAAAGTTTTGGAAATTTTGTCGATATGTTCATTCCAAGTCAAGGCTGAGTCAAGCCATACACCCAAATACTTAAATTTATCCACATTATCAATTAACGAATTATTTGTATACACCTTCAGATCAGTATCCCTACGAGCCATTTTTTTTACTATGCACAAACACACTCTTGTCGTGTTACATTGAGCGGTGGAGGAAATTTTTATGAACCATAGCCTTACCTTTCAGAGTTCATTAGTCATTGATGTCACTGACAGACTACCGTGACAAATATGCAGTGTCATCAGCATATAATAAAACTTTAGAGTCGTATTGTAATAACTTTGGAACTAAGTTCAGAGTTCATATGTCATTGATGTCACTGGACAGGACTACCCGTGACAAATATGGCACAGTGTCATCACATATAATGTAAACTAGAGTTAGTATTTGTGATAAACATTTGGAGGGCTGTTATATACAAAATAAAAAGCAAAGGCCCTAATATTGAGCCCTGTGGCACTCCAAAATTTACAAAGGCTAAGTTAGACACAAAATCACCAATTTTGGTTACCTGTTGACGATTTGAAAGGTAACCTTATTTCAGAAAGAATACTAATCTCTGAAATTGTTTTTTTCTAACCGATTTTCATCAATTGTCACCTCATATTCTTCTGTCTTCTTCCGCCACGACGGGTTCATTATGAAAAACTGTACGGCAGCTAACGGTGCATGCATCACCCCTGCATGGGCCCTGACCTTCGCCGGTGTCCTCGCCGGCAAATAGCCCGGCTAGTTCTTCTCGACGATCAATATCCCCGGTGAATATCTTGATTCTCATCTTCATATCTTGAACTCGGGCTTGGACTTTCACTCATTTTGGTTGAAGATGAAAGACCTACGAAACTGATAGGGTGGTCCGGAAAGTATTTTCCCACGGTGTAGTCTGTGCCACAGACTGCAAAAGATATTATCTAAATTGGTACTCCGCGAGAGATTAACGTTTTCAGTCCCCATAGAGAATGTGTGTAAATGAAACTAATCTCAAATATCTCCGGAAAATGAAGGGGTGTTCTATGGATGTTTTTGCATCAGACGGTCCGTTAGGCCTACTTTGTTTTGAATATGCATCGTAATTGGGTCTGAACCTATAGAACCATTGAACGTTTTTGTAGGGTACTTCGGTGCTTGCGGACACGGAAAAGTGAACACGCAAATAGACCGTATTTCAAATATGACGTCAGCCACCAGACTGTCTGGTTGGACAAGATGGCGACATCCAGTACTACAATACATTCCCTGTGCAATCGAAGTCCCAATGTTTAGCGATTGCACAGGGTCATGACAGGTGAATGTATTGTGTACGGGAATGCTCTATATTGACCCCAACATGGCCTGCTATTGAACTGAACTTTGAACTTTTGATGTTTAAATTTCCATACCTTATCAACAAAACATAATACAATATCCTAATTATTCGAAACAATACCAATTATAAACGATCGATAATAATGGAGGGGCTCAAAAAAAGGTGCTCATGCGGCCAGAAGTGGACGTCCCCTAACCTAAACATACAATATAAATGATACATGTCAACCAACAATACATGTAATCAATACTATTTAAAAAATTAATGATGGCAGAATAAAGAATAAATACTACAATTTGGCATAAATACTACAAGTTGGCATAGGTTTGAAGAAAAGTGTCCTTGAGTAAGTATTTAAAATGTCTTTATGGTTTTTTTGCTTTGTTTATATTCAACGTAACTTATATTCCAGAGAGCAGACCCTTTGAACGATTCCCTTGATCAAAATCCAGTTCTGTTCCAAGCAATTAAAAATCAATGCATTTCTGGTTTGGGGCTATGAATACTATGCATATATACGAAATAATGGTTTAAGTTATGCCAGGGGTTTCTGAAACGAGTATCGATACATAAATAAAACCCAAGATTTAGTTTTTGGTACATATTCATATACACCATCCAGAAATGATTTCCTAGAATAGTGGACTAGGTGAGCATTATAATTCACATGGTTATTACTCTTATTGCTTTTTTGCAACTTGAGGATTTTTTATCTACATAAGTTTGATAACGTACTTAACTAAACTACCCCAAAGCAAGAAGTCCATAGGTAATATTGAAGATACAAACGCAAAATATAATGATATTAATATCCGTTAGGTACAAGGGCGTCAGCTTGTTTACATTCCGATATTTCTTGAAAGAGTTTTAGATAGATGTTCAATATGGTTTTTCCATTGAAGTTTTCATCTATCACACGCTAAATTTCGGTTTGCTTTACTCTAATCTAATTTATAAACCATTCTATAGAATGTCGGCCACCAATTCTGTAATTAGATGTTTTTTTGAGGTGTTCCCATAATCATATAATTTGTTGTTGTTGGCATTTTCACTGAGAGTTTATTTTTGGCCTTGAACCAGTTTGAGACTTCTTGCAACTCAATATTTACAATGTCAATTTGATTAGCGAGATCTTTGTGGGAATAAGTATTGTGGTATCATCAAGAAATAGAATGAAATTAAGTAGTGATGATGAATTACTGATATCGTTAATATAGATGATAAACATAATGGGACCCAATATAGATTCCTTTTGCCGGGACTCGCCAACATTTTGTATTCAAAGTATTAGAAGTACATGATAATAATTGAACATTTTTGAACTCTATACAATAGATAATCTTAAAACCACATCTAGTACTCTGCCTCTGAAACCGTAATGTTTCAAGTTTCTGGAACAATAAATGTCGTGAATTTATGGTACAAATGCTTTATTACTCAAGTCCAGATATATCCAAGAGTTGATTTGGGGGTCTTTTCCGACAGCATTGAAAACATATCAATTACAACTTCAATCATTGCCTACGTTGAGTGATTTGATCTAAAACCGAATTGTTTGTTATTTAAAATGTCATTTTTTTCTATAAACCATTGGAACATCTATCAATATTAATTTCTTCTCGAAGAATTTTAGAAAAGCATGGTAGCAAAATGAATTGGCGATATTGGAGTTACCTCTGGATGTTACCCTTTTTGTAGATCGGAATAACCTTAGCTTTCCTTAAGATCGTTTGGAGTACCTTCCTGTTTGGAGATTGACAGATATAAATATTTTAGCAAGGGGAAAGGAGATTTGCATTTGCAACCTTTTTTATTAGGTAGTTGTTTATGTCCCATCATAACCAGGACTTTATTTAATTTTGGTTCCATTTCCCCTGGGTAATCGTAAGAATATCAACATTTTCGTTACTTGGGTGTACATCAATCAATGTTATTAATGAGAGGATTCCTTAATACTCATGAATTGTTTAACCATCAGTTTTTCAATTTTAAGAGAGCCGCAAGATTTGGACCAACATTTACCAAAAACATGTTGAATTCATTACAATTGTTTTGCTGATCGGTTTCCAGTTGTTTTGCAAGCGTTGTCCAGAATTCCAGATTGTAATGTTGGTTTTGTTTATTTGGCGACCCAGAATGCTATTTATAGTTTTTCACGGTGTTGTTCATATTATTGACAGACCTTTTGAATTTGTTTGTCAAAATTTTGCATTTGGCATACGTATTTTTTTGTATGTATTTATTTCTAAATAATTTTACTTAGTTAGATTATTTTAGCATTTTGGTTGATGTTGTATTTTTTATAAAGTTTGTTTTGTGTTTATTGATACTATTTAGTATTCCGGTTGTGGATCCATGGATGTAAAGGGTCTTTGCGTCTGTTTCAGTATGGCTTTTTTAAGTGGAATCCCTCATCAAAGTAATGCATTGATGTATTGGTAAATTGACTATAGTCTCGTTGACATTTACACCATCTAAAGTGGCTGACCAATCTACTTCAGATAACTTTGGATTTGAAATGATTAAAAAATTACATTGATTGAAATTCCATTGAACACATGTTTCTATATTTCTTTCTTAGCGTTTTAGTTATCTTCATTGAACTTTTACAAGCAGTCGGAAAGTGATCGCTATCGCTTCACATCAGTGCCTAAAATTGCGACGCAACATTATTGTAGTTATTAGTCAGGATATTATCGATGAGCGTTTGCACTATATTCAGTTATTCTTGTTGTTTAGTAATAGTATGCATATGAATACTGAAGTATTGAATTATATAGTCACGAGTAGGTCCTATCGGTACTCAAAGTTAAACAAGGTCAATATTAAAATCACCCGTAATTGTACACTAATTTGTTTTCTTAGTGGATTTTAATCACAACGTATTAATCTCATTTTAAAAATAAAATCGTCATAAGCGTAAATGTGCTATAAAAGACCCAATAAAGCATTTTTCAGATTGTTCTTGTTCAATTTCGATAAAACACGATTCGTAATTTGATGTTGCAATCTGACAAGTCATTTCTAATACTCTTAAAATTTAAAAGTGTTTGTGAAATATATAGAACCGACACCCGCCTTTTCGCGGTTCATGATCTTTGGTACAAATAAAATCATAGTCCATGTAAATTGTAGTCAGGTGGGGTTTCATCATTACTATGGGTTAGACGGTAAGTCAATGATGAGTTGTCGTAATGCCTCTTATGCAGTTTTTGTCAAGTTTTTGCCAACTTCTTATGTTTACATTAAGAATTGAAAAAATCATTGGTTTAAAAGGTATAATCGATCTTTTAAGTGTTGTGGGGTCACATAAGAACATTGACATACTTTCCTGCCATTATTTTTAAAAACCTTTCATCGTATAAGGATACATTTTGATATTTTAAAGGATTAAATATCATATTATCGTATTTGGCAAAATCCTTATGCCCATTCAGTTAAAAGATTTTTGAATTTGAGGGATTATAGTCCCCTATTTTATTAGTGTTGCCAGTTACAGGTAAAGAGCGATTGCAATTATTCCATGTTGGTTTGACCTATATTAACTCTCTACATTTGCATGTGTTTGACATAGTATACAAAAGTTACAAATTATACAAAAATAATACAAAAGAAACCAAAACGTATCATCACAATAACTTCCACCGCCTCCATAACCATAAATATAGAAATGGTAACAAAATAATTGACACGCTAAGAGCTATTTAAGAATCAATTAAAAGAATAAAAAAAATCAAGTCGTTAGACATGCATATAGAAGCAAAGAATACTTACTAATGGCTCACATAACAGTGTGTGAACGAATAGGGGGTCAAACCAGATCTCATTTTAATCATTCACTATCAAGTTACATACAATGTAACGATAAGTTCATCACATATGCAATAAAGTCAACACACGTACACACATACCCACATGCATACCATATTCCCCGTGCGAGTGAAACGAAGTCGAAACTGACATTTGGCAAAATTGTGTTTTGCCCGAATTTGTAAATACAAATAACAACAGTTTTCACGCCACAAACCGCCAGCCCCATAGCAATTTTTGAAAAAAGATATTCGAAGAAAACATAAGAAAATCCATTTGAGCACCATTGAGCGGCCTTTCTCTTGCAAACGACGATCAGTGTAGACACGACTTTTGTCGCACTCACTACGATACTCGTACATCAATATCCATGTTGTTATCTTAGTTTCACATACCATTGTTAGCTGCCATCCCATTTCAATGGGTAATTTGGTATCATCACACAATTCGAAAAAATTTGATTTTAAACTTATTATATTTCCATATCATATTTCAATAACGTCATCTCATATTGTATTAAGACATTACACAAATATCACCTCATGATGGTCATCTAATTCTCATTACATTTCCAATTAACTGGACATATTACAATATCCCATTAGCAGTCTATACTATACAGTATGAACGCCATACGACGCATATAGCCGTTAAAAGTCAATTTTAAGGGTTCGAACTTTGGTTAGCGGCATGAGCACTCGTGGGTACGAGGAACGATATTTTTTTCTTCGCGCGCGTTTTTCATTAGCAATTTTAATTGGATTAATTTTAAACACAGGAGAGAACCAATTATTCCCAACAAGAACGCAGAATAATCTTAATTATGTATATTTTGGTTTATAAATATACAAAGTGTTCAATCGCTTTTACTCTACAGAGTCGATATAAGGCAAATTTAGTTATGATCATAGCTGTCCAATTCCAGCAGAATTTTTTCCAATGTTTACAATTTTTTCAACTACCTGCGAATGTGCATATTATCAAAATGAATGAATAATTTTAAGCATGATGAGATAAAAGTATTGGTCTATTTCATCTTTGATAGGATTTACGCGATGGCAAGACCGCATTGTAGAAAAATTCAATTTGAAAACACGTTGTCAAAATGATAGTTGAAAGATAGCTCAACTATAGATCAACTCTATACTATAGAGTTGACTAGACGCTTTTCATACATACCACCTTTGTGAGATCAGTAGCAAGCGCCGCTATTAAGTAATACGAAGTTACGGGTTCGAGGTCCGATAGGGGCGTGCTTCTTTTTCAAACACCTTGTGCAAAGGCCCCGCTCCCGGAAAAAGATTAAAATATTCAAGTTATACTCTTATTACTATCAATTATTATTTTTCCTGATCTCATTTGGGTGGGGCTGAGGAGAGTAAGCGGATTTGTTGGGGGGCTTTTTCTTTCCAAAGCAGGTTTCGCCACTGTAGACTGAACACCAAGGTTATTCCTTCGTTGTAACATCTGTACGAATAATCAATATGCACATGAATAGAGATGAATGGTGTTTAGGCTTATTAGTCAGGTAGAAGTTTAAGCACACAGCTTCTCCTGAAGGATGGAAATGGAGTACAACGTTTCTAGTGATAGATTTAGTTCATTATGACCTAAGCCAAAATTTTGGCGGGTGCTGCAAAATTTGTTACAGTGCCATTTTTGAAAATCCAAATATGCTGCTACCATGTCCAAAATCACTAATAATCCCTTAAGTATTCCGATAGAGAAAAATATTTCTCGGTACTCCGGGTTTTAAGCACAAGAAATTGTTGGTAAAGTAATTTATCATTACATTGCCACAAAAATCCAATATGGCTGACTCAAAGGCAAATATGCTTCGGAATAATTAAATGATCTTAACACCTACATTATACATATTTACGCTACTTGAATATGCTGAACCACCTAAAATAGGTTCTGCAGGTGTTAAAATTGTTTCAATTGATCACACTCTGCAAGTGTTATTTAAACCACCTCTGAAGAATGGCATTTCCAACGCATCCGGTCACGTCAATGTTCTGCACTTTTTGCAGTTTAGAGGCTTTATTCCATTGTCTATATGCATGCTTTATACTGCTTTACACTTATGAGATCATGTATTTGATCACTAGAAACCCTTATTTTTGGCATTTCTTTTCTCTGTAATGGACTTTTCAAAATTCAAGAATGGCAGCCAATACGCCGCTTTAAAAATAGTACAAACCTACTTAATCTGTGTATTATATTAGTTACAATAACTAATTCTTTTATAAATTTGTAAGATAAAGGTATGGGATAAGTATTGACCATTTGACATTCTTATCTGGAATTTCTGTTCTTTACCTGCAAAATGGTTAGATGGGGGCCAATGGGCTGCCATTTTTACTTTTCTTTAAAACTAATAAATACGATAGATTCTGTGGGTTGTAAGTTATTAAAAACCACCCAAACTGATTATTAAAGTTTAATTAAGTATGAAATGTATGTCTTTGAGCATTAATAACCAACTCGTATCTGGTTCTTTGTTTGACACATACTAAAATTCAAAATTACGGCCAGTATTTTAACTATATTTACAATTCGTAGGTTTTAAAGACAATACAAGGCATCCATATTGGCTTCCCATCTTGATTGGTAGCTTGTTTATACGCTGTGAAATGCCAGATATGAGTTCCTTCTGGGTATAGACCCCATAATTATGTCTCTATCACACATCTGGATGATTTATGGTCACTTTAATGATTTCACGGCATATTGGGTTTTAGGGTGGCCATAATTGGATTTGATGGTAAATGTTGTGATCAAATCACGTCAATACCCGTCCAAAAGCTTCCTCGGCTTTAAAACCTGGATCTAGTGCATACAATAATGGCCATTTGAATGAATTTGAAAGTGATAGCGGAGCGGCCATATTGGATTTTGCTAAATGGCCTTCCAAATGTTTGCACACCCTCCAGAATTATTAGCTTAGGTCATCATTGACAAAATCGATCAATAGAAAAAGTCTGTAACTCTCCATTTCCAGCCTGTGCCCACATTCCTTCCTCCTGACTATTATTGATTGTCTGTCATCAAGTCTTACACAAGGTTACACTAATTTAATTAACCATCAACTGACGTAACTCATTCAGTCCATCATTTACTTTTTTTCTTATCTTTTAGAGTGCATTCTTTCTATTTCTTTCTGTAAACGATGCAGTTCCAATACAATTATATAACAACTTAACCATCTATTTTTTGTCCTTCTGAAAGTTTCCAAGAGCCACAAATAAGACTCCTATACTCGATTTTCTTCTAGCGTCAACAAAATTTCTGCCAGAGGTTACGTATCTACTTGCCTCATGCTTGCGTGTCATTGTCACGGCATGCAACACCTTTCAGGTCTAAACAACAACCGCGAATGGCCGTCTTAAACAGGCCATAATTCATCACAGATTTTAATATCAGACTACAATTGTCACATCAAGATCTAACTCTGTAGCATTTTTTCGTTGATGGCGAATTTTCATGGGCTAAATATGTTCGTTTTTGTAGTTCGTGACACGGACTTTCGCCCATTTTGGTACGTATTTTCCGGGCGTGTTTAGCTTTTTCTCGCACGAAATGCACGTATTTCTACCAATTTCTACTGGAAATCAAAGTTTAGTATCTTATATTGCGTGAAAGTTACATAAATGGAACCGAAAATTTTAATATCATTCGATATGTAAATTTTTATTAGAGTACTCGCACTCGCCAATCTGAGCGCTTGGATTTAAAATTTGTGACTGTCATCGGGAGTCACGGCTGTAAAAAATACGGAAGTATGGCCCCCCCCCACTGGCGTTTCAAACTGTTATACTATACAGTCTATAGCTACGGTTGCTCCATTTTTCCCAACAATGCCTTTCGATATTTTTCCAGTCTGAGAATGTTCAAAAACCACTGCTTTCAATTTAAGCCATTTTTTTTTCAAATTTTAGAATCGGATACGTACTTACCGGACCGCCGTACGAAAAATCATTTCAACCAGTTGGCGCGTGCGGCGTGTAGTACGTGATCTATTTACCGATCGTACCTTTGCCTCACTTTAATGAAGTCATTATTAAATTATTATTATTTATATCACAAAACCGTCTTAAATGGAAATCTTTTGCACCTTTGGCCATGGGCAATCAAAGCGAAAAATTGTTCATTTTGATTACTTACTTCGCAGAAGTAAACCATTTTCCACTATAAATAATAATAAAGTTATAATTACCATTTATTGGTTAAGGCAATTGTAAGGTTGCCACATTGTCATGAAAATGAATAAAATGCAATATCAAGTTTTTTTCTGAATATAGTGATAAGAGACATACACTATGCTACATTGCAAATTCAAGCAAATAATGACCAGTATGACAAGTAAATACAACCTAATATTAGCCGTACAAGCACTTCAGGTTTCCCCTTGTTTAGTTGGAAATGCAGAGACTTTGTTATTACACGTCGATAGTTGCATAGCTGGCAGGCGTTATTAGAAGGGATCCATGCCAATTTTGGGTAGACGTTTCACAGAGAAGTCTCACAGTACGCAAATGAGGTACGCCTTTTTATTCCGTCATGCAATGTATGATGGTGTGCAGTAGCGCAGGACGGAATCAATGGCAACTCCTTTGTATATGGGACTTCAATATGAACGTTACCCAGTTTGGATTGAAGCGGCCTCGTTCGCGATTAAAAATAAACTTGAGTTCTACTGTGAGTTCAATAATTTTGACGTATATTTCATCATTAATTGAATAAAATAAACTAATGTGAACAACGCACGGTGGGATATGGTTGCTGGTAAGCTGTGACCTAACATTTCTGTGCAGAACCATGACCATAACTTATTGCGGGACCTCATTTCTATTCAAGTTACCACAAGCTATTTAGGGCCAAATACAAAAGAAGGGGGTCTAGAGACCTATGCTAACAACACGGTAAATTGAAAAGAAATGGGGTTACGCCGACAAGTTCCTGTAAGTTAAGTTTTTTTTCCTCTCTTCTTCTGCACAAAGATGTTAGGTCACAAGTCCCTGCCAAACACTTCTTCTTTCATATGCCTTTTTGTTTCATCTTTGTTTTCTTTTCGGGGAAAAATGTTGAAATATATGGTCAAAGTTTAATTGAACGCACAGTAAAGCCTAAGATTTAATTCTTCATGAAAGAGGACGAGTGCTTTGCGCTTTTGCTCCATAAACAAAAAAATAGCCGAGCTAATCTGGTGATGAGCACCCTGAAATCCTTTTTTATCTGGAATTACAGAGCCATTGTTATTACCCATACAGTTGAACAGTAATCTGTAGTTGTTTTATCTCTGCATACCGAGCGGATTTACTTTATCTCCAACAGTGGTCTATTATTTGCTCGGGTCCAATGCCGCGTTATGTACATCTAACTGGTCAACTGATATTTAGGAAAGAAATTTTGAATGAACATTTTTAATTCATTTTCCAATCAAATGTGCAACTTTTGACTTGACATACCCAGAGCATTAAAAGCTATAATTGACAATATTTTACGAGCAGAAATCAGTTAACTTCGCCGATATGCGTACCAATGTCCCTTAATGCAAGCAAGCATCTTTCTCTCATTGATTCCCATGGTGTTAATCATTTCAAATGTTTCATCCCTGGACTATAACGGTGGACTTACATTAAGACAAAATTTAACTTGGTCCATCATATGCTAAGATAAGGATCAATTAAGTAATCTAGACTTACTGTAATCAAAATACGAATAGATAGAGTTTTTCTCGAGTGTCATGGCACCTCTACAAAATGGGACTTCCTTCATTCTCGCTCTCTGGTACTTCGACCTTTTAAAAATTTTTTGACTTTTCCTGTGCCACTGTAGCCTCTCTCCGATTGTACGGGTTGGTCATTTTGCCAGACTTTTTTTTCCATTGTACACTTCCCTCCTCTCACATCCGATGCTCTTGAAAAAATCAAAAATCAATGCCTCAATCTTGCCTCTTCTAGTGCTTTTCTCTTTACATTTAGGTGGTCTGGAGAAGACCGTTTACAGAGCTTTGGCAATTGGCAGAAGCCCGCCTATGACAATTGCAACCCAGAGTTTCCGGACTGACCACGTAGGTCATTTCAGTCCCGTCCACGTTATTTTAAAGCAAAAAAAACCCAACAGTAAAAAAGATCCTGCGGACAAAGTTTGACGTAAACAAAAATAAAGTCGGTTTCCAGGGCTTCCATCTTATACGCAATATGGCGAAAGAAATCCATGCTAATTTTGGGAACAACCATCAACGCTGTCCGTGAGATACTATGCTGTGACCTATTTTGGAAGTCAGACTATCGGAAATCTCAAATATTTCGTAAAAACAAACTAACAAATAAGAATTGGAAAGTCCTGTCAACGGTTTGGATTCAGAAAGAAAGCAACCCCCTATACGCAATACTAACCATGCTAACAATGAATTTTGCATTTACAATGACTTCCAACCAACAGTATAGCTCCCAACTTCTATCAAGTGCGAACAAGCTATAAAAAACATTTGAAAGAAGACAAATGATGTTACGAAGATAATCCCAAACATAACCAAGGTCACCAACCACCTACATACAGATAATATCACATATGTTTGGTTTTCTGTTCGTCATGTAGGAATAACCCCTAATCCTGTCGTTAGTTTATTGTGTATCAGAGCAATAACAACAGCAGATGAAAAAAAAAAAAAAACTACCTGTGTGTACTATATATGGTACAAGCTTGCCTATCCAATAACTAAAATATAGGTTTAGCAGAAGGATTTGGGTAAATCGTGTTCTATTACCGTTATATATCTTTTCAAAACGAACCAAACATTCCAAATATTAGGGGTGTCTTCAAAAACATGTTCACACTTTTGATAGCATATTTCTCTGATGATATCACCGTCTTCTCTCTGAGGAAAGATTATTCTAGTAAGGTACGTTTTTCCCTATTTCATGCTTACCGTCAGTTCCTGATATCCATTTTCATTTCCCCTCTTGTCACGTCGCATAATATTAAAATCCAAAATATGAAACATTGTAATTGAGAACTAACAGTAATGCAAAAATAAGTGGCAGTGCGGATTTGCCCATCAAATTGACCAACATCCATTCTCTCAGAGCATTTTTGCGCAGAGCATAGTGTGAGGGTCGCCATAAGCATAAGGTATGAATTGGACACAAAAAGGAAAGGACATTGAAAGCCGCACTCAGAGATTCCTGAAGGGGCGCCCGCAATTTACAAAAAAATCGTGTTTTTGCATGTACATTAAGCTTGTTCAGATACTAATCACTGGTGTGAAATTGCTAAGCTTAAATCGAATTTTTTTTTTTGTTTCCGTCATATAAAAATCACAACTTGTGTTGAAAATTCCGGATCCGGAATTTTGTTATACCCAGTATTCCTATGGACGGAATACTTCACATAAATGTTTACTGCATCCAAAACGAAAAATCCGATACATCTCAATTTCAGAATTGTGAATTTTAGGTACTATCTTTAGTTCTAAGTTGACTATTTTTCCAATATTACAAAAAATAATATTCGAATCTCTGGGCAGACTTTAACAAGAAAAACTTATATATCTAAACCAAACATGAAAGGGAACACAGGTCATGAGTACATTCACTTCTCAAAAAGTGGAGTAAACACAAAAGTGGAAAAAAAAACAGAATGGGTATGTGAGATCTATACGGAATTGATTATCTTTAGGCGGTTTTTCCAGTCAAAAAAACCGAAAAAAGGACGTGAGGTGAAAACAAAATAAACCACTGTCACCACAGTATTGAGTAACACGAAAAAAAAAAAGTAAGAAGAGAATAGATCCCTCTTTTCCCCCCCCATCCCTTCCATTTCCTTCTTCTATTTTTTGTTCCCCCTCCCCCCCCCCTTCTTCTTCCCCTTCCCCTTTTTCCCTTTCCTCCCCTCTCCCTTTCCCTCCCGTCGTTCTCTTCGCCCCCTTTTTTCTCCCTTTCTCCTCTTCCGCCGTCTTTTCCCCCCCTTGCCTCTTCCCTTTTGGGGCGTTCCTCTTTTCATACGGTACCACAGTAGAATCAGAATTATTGGCAAAATTCCAGCATTGGTATTCCACAGTGATTGTAAAACTCAATGAGCCTGAGACAGTCTTTGTAACAAATTTTCGGTCTTAGCCGTGTTATTTATAAAATATAACGCCTTCAGCGATGTCTTTATAAAGCAGATCTGAACGTCTTGTAGGCATCAACTCCTCGCCTTTCCTATCTGAAAAACAAGTCAATGGCATCGTAGTTTTAAACGACTGAGAGAGATCAACAACAGCAAGCAAGCTTCTATTCATTGAGGATTCCCAAAAAAACCCCATTGACATTCATCGGGTCGATGATCATCACATATCCATGTGGTGACACCGGAGGAAGCAGCAGAGTTCCAAGTGAATATACCGGAAGTAAAATGGGCCTGAAGTAACCAAATCGCGTTGCCACTTATCGCTAAAACCCAGGTGAGAGATCGATAACATCTTTGTATATTCAGATATAGGCGAAAATTCTGTGTTGTTGAACTCTGTGTCTATAAAGTTCAACTTCAAGGTAGATGAACTTAACTTTCTCGTTGATGGTATCATTGAATCGCCACCTTGTTTCGTTTGTAGGCAGTAGTAACGTACATTCGCAGCATGATGTTAAGTTTTCATTTTGTTAACGACAGCACACCGATGAAATATAAAAATGCCACGACAAAGACTCCCGCTGTTGATGCATTATTGTTGTAAGAAAATGCTCACTATTTCCAAATAAGCAGGAATTCGTCAAAGAGACCGAGCGGAGTTGTTTCTGGAATGTAAAAACCGGACACAAAAACATTTGAATGTTTTATACACACTAAAAACAACGTGGTAATTTTCGGGGTAGTAGTCCACTATGCACACTGCCTACGAAAAGTGGTCAAATTTTGACCCACAAAAAGGGTCAAAGTTGACCTTTTCGTGGTGAAAAGTTGGACCACTTTTCGTACCTTTTAGTTTTTTTGCTTTGCCAAAGTTGATACGTGATCCCGGGGATAAATGACCACGTGTTTTTACTTGTGTACGTATGTGCGACGGGACTTATACGTACTTCTACGTCAGTACTTCTACGTACTGACGTCATATTTTCCTACAATGAATTGTATATTTATAAAGTAATAGCATTTGAAAAATCGCGAATCTAGGGGGTCCGTGCACATCCCACATAAGATTCAAAATAATTTCCAAATCCGATTAAGAAACGAAATTAACAGCTGGAATTTATTTAGCTTCATTAGTGGGTTTGATAAGGATAAGGCCTAGCCTAGTCATCGACAGATGAAATCGCACGCGACCTAGGGTCAGTGCGCAGCACGAGAGCCGGAGGCTCGAGGTGATGCCGGCACGAAACATACGGTTCAAGAGTGCACTTATCTGTCGAGTGCACTGAGGCGTGCGTCCCTTATCCCTATAGACGTTGAGGAAAACATAGCATCAAATCATTAATTAACATTAATAATTAACGTAATTTATCTAAATTTTGAGGATTTTTAAAATAAATTAAAAAAATGCTATACTCCAACAGGTCCAAAGTTATACTCTCTAAATAGTGCAAAAGACTTTGACGCAATTCATTGTTGATTAGTTTGTTGTGAAAATGATATGGAAGTGACGAGAAAAATCAGACTCTCTAGGACGATAAGATTGGCTAATCTTTCTCGCACCTCCCTGGCAGGTTCAAAACAAACCCCCTTAGTGATGAAACGCATCAATGAAATTGAAAGAAGATAGACTTTTCTCACTGCCCTACTTTTTCCAAAACAAACCCATCAGTGACGATTTGCATATAAATGCTATGAAATTTTTTCTTTACAATTCCCAATGCCACTGTATTAGATGTTAATAGACCAACGCAGACTGTATGTTACAAAACATGGACTGGTTTCTGAATGAAACAATTTTATTTGTGTGAATTTTGATGTGGGTTTCTTGAATGTACACTGAATTCTCAGGGCCTACTATTATATAGCAACTGATATAGTCCATTTCTCTACCTCCGTGCAGTGATGTAATAACATTGACGCAGCTTGTACGCACGCGTCAATGTATGCAATCTTTGGCGGCGAGTGTATAAAAACGCCGGTCGCTTTAAGCCAGCGCGTGCGGTTTACTGGTGCGCCCATCAGTCTCGCGCTGGCGTCACGGCACGAGGTAGGGAAGTTCAGTATAGCAGCTAAACTTTCTGAAAAGGCTTTCTAATTTGAAAAATTATAACATAACGGAATTTTATATTTAAGATCAATATTTTATGTAAAACGCGTTATTAAGATATACGCGTTCTGAAAGAAAACAGCACAAAATCACATTATTTGATGGTTCTGCGCACCGTGAATTCACTAATACTTTAAACGAGAAAACCAATTTATTCACACCATAATTGAAGTTAGACTGACACCATAGATTGTAGATAGTAAGTTCGTAGAGGGTTATATATACGATGCAGGCATGTACTTGATATTGAGCATAAAGTCGATATCAATGATTTGCGGGTATTCTAGTAGCTAAAGGAGTGTTTTGGGGACTGTGGTGACCCTGAGTGCATTGATCTGAGACCCGTGCATTATAGATGAACAGTGCACTTATTGATTGGACACGGGATGATCTGACAGAGCACAGTGAATTCGTGAAAAAATGCACGCTGAAAACAATTAGATAATCTAAAACGAGAAGTAGATTACTTGATAAAAATGGAGTACTACATTGGAAAAGTTAAACCACCAGATCCGTCACACCAAAAAAATACGCAAATACGGCGGATTATGTTCATGACATAGGCACGGATTTTAAAATTTTCCCTATACTTAAGCGTTTATTCAGCATCCGTCATATTGAAAACAAACAATCGAGTTTTATGAACATTCGTCAAACCAAGTCCGTCATCGCGAAACTGCTCAATTTGTTTATTACATAAGGACGGGGATGTTGAGTGGATTCGCCGCGATTCACCGCTTGTGAACTGTAAATATATACAAATTTCTACTAATATCGATTTATAATAATTACATATTGTGCTTGGGTTCAGTTATAAATTTAAAGATGAGTAATATTACTATCAAAAGTATTTGAAAGGCCTTGTGGGAAAATCAAGTATACACTTCTTTGAAAGAGGGTCAACATCCGTCACTATGTTATACACCAAAAGTCAAAATTGCAATAATTTCTAATTGAGATAATTAATTAATGAAGTACTTGCCAAGGTTCGGCATTTGGCATGTTTGAAGATTTTGGGATTAGTACCATTTTCCCGTAAGTCGTGTAAAAATGATAAAAAAATCAACATCAGTCACTATGTAAGACACCCGACGATTTGTGCGGATCCATTTTTAAATATTATGCGTCTAATGAAACAATTATCACGTATAAGGCCCTACCTAAGAATGAATATATTTCAAATTCGAAAACGCCCCCCCCCCAAAAAAAAAATCCAAAATGGCTGTGAAAAAAGGTCCCAAAAATTATTTGCGAGCGGAAGGAAAACGAGTAAATATTAGGGAGGGGAGATTTGGGGAGAAGTCCCCTTAGAAAAAAAAAATGGCCCTGGTTACAGGCCTGTGTTCACAGTACTTCGGCTTCAGTGTCTGGGAAAATTCCACCTTTTGAAATACAGTCCCTGACAGGTGCTCTGTTTAAAACATACAATGTAAATGAAGGGTTAGGAAGTACCGGGGGGGGGGGGGGGGGGTTCTGTGGGTTTGGTCGGGTACCCATGCTCGTTTCCAAAAAAAGAGGAATATAGCGGCAAATGCTGACTACCGCTGGGGGTATCAAAATTCCAATAATCAAGTTCTAGTCCCGCTGGGGTATCAAAGCAGGTAAGATAAGATTGTGAATGGCTCATGAAAAACATGGGAAAAATTAACTTTAACATGTCAGAAAATAACCTTGCAGTGTTGTAAAATTGTATTACAGTAGTACAAGTGTTAGGTTTTCTCATATATATTGGTTCTTTAAAACGGTATATTTTTTATTCACGTATTGAAAGCAGAGTCCGATAGGGGTAGAATTTACTGCCAATTGGTCCGTTTAGGGGTATGATTTTCACAGAAAAAGGGTATATTTTAAACGGATAATGGTCCCGTTAGGGGTATATTTTCACTGAAAATTGGTCCTGTTAGGGGTCACTTCAGAACCCCTGGAACTGGAACGAGCATGGGTACCCAACCAACCTTGAGTGAACCCCCCCCCCCCCCCCCAACCCCCGGAGAAAGTATGGACAAAAAAATGTTTGGAGATGTTTAAATCTAAACATGTTCAGAGTTTAAACAAAAGAACATGTATAAATCCTAAACATAAACCTACCACCTACCTACACATACATACCTACATACATACATAATAATACATACATACATACATACATACATACATAATGCTTACAAGAGCTACATTGGGGGAGTTTCATGAAAATCTCTTTTTTTCAGTTTTTTTTTCATTTTTTTTAGAGTTTTTCTCAATTTTCTTAGCCAAGATGATTTCGCCGCCGCAGGCATTAGTTACTAATCTAGAAAAATCCTCTTTCTACTCTTTAACGGATAACACCTCAAGACTAGATTACGGTTTATTCGTATAGGACATTTCGAAACATAGTAACTCTAGTAAAAAATACTCCCACAATGAAGAAAAAAAATACCACCCACAATGTAAAAAATACTCCCCACAATGTCTCTTTTACCAGAAAATACTCCCCACAATGTATCTCTAGGAAGTACATACATACATAAATACATACATACATACATACATACATACATACATACCCATACATACATAACAGACATGCTACAAGAGCTACATTGGGGGAGTTTTTACTGAAAAATCTCTTAAAAAGGACCACTTTTTTAGACATTTTTCAGAAAATAATACACTTTTTCAAAACACTTATAATGGAAAGAATTCAAACTATATAGTTTGAGATTTGCTCTAAAAAAGACACTTTTGTAGACATTTTAAGATTTTTTTCAATTTTTTCGTTTTTTTTTCATTTTTTTTAGAGTTTTTCTCACTTTTCTTAGCCAAGAAGATTGCGACGTAAGGCACTTAAAAGTTACTAAACTAGAAAAATCCTCTTTCACTCTTTTACGGAATAAACTCAATACTAGATTACAGTCTATTCCGTTATAGTACAATTCGTAATAGTAACTTAGTAAAAATACTCCCACAATGTAAGAAAAGTACTCAAAATGTAAATTACTCCCACAATGTCTCTTATACTTAAAAAAATACTCCCACAAGTATCTATTAGGAATAAATACATACCATACAACATAAAGACATAGCTTTACTCTTTATCTCCCTCCCATCTCCCACTCCCAGCTCTCCTTATTTTGCGCTCTAACCCTAATGACCCATACATTACATTACATACATACTACGTGCATACATGCATACGCATGCATACATACATACATACATCATACATACATTACATATTCATACATACATACTACTACACACCACAACACAAACACACCCACAATACATACATACAAAGTGTGTTACGTCGACGCAACAAACACACACATATAGATGTACGTTTATAAACGTACATGTACGTATCTTCCGCACTGTACAATACATTAACATAAATCCACTGCCTTAGTCATAATAATAATAATAACCACCAGTTTTTATATAGCGCTTAATCCCGTGAACAGGCTCAAAGCACGGCTGACAAATATTAGTACGTCGCCTTCAAAGAAATCGTACTTCGCTTCATTTAGGGGTTGCTCAAGACATGTTTACATAGCGCCACAAGCTATCAGAAGCTAGGAATTGTAATATCCCCATAGCAGCTCCCGAGATTTCGTTGGGTCGACGAGCAATTGAGATTAAAGGCGGACTCAGAGAGATTTCCTGAATAGGGCGCCCTCATTTTCAAAGAAAGCGTGTTTTTTGCATATACATAATGATTGTGTCAATGTACTAGTCACTGTGTGAAATAGCTTAAGCTCAATTCGAAAATGTCTGTCATATAAAAAATCAAACTTGTTTTATTAAAATTGCGGATCCGGAAATTCTGTTGTACACGGGTATCCTATGGCACGTAATCCTGAAATAAATGTTTACTGCATCAAAACGAAAGAACCGATTCATCTCAAAATTTGGAATGTGGCTTCAGGTACTATATCTTTAGTTCTAGTGGACTTATTTTTAAGTATTATATACACCCGAAAATGATATTTAAAATTCTCTGAGTCAGCTTTAAGTATCTTGCCCAGGGACACAAAACACGTTGACCACAGTAGGGCTCGAACTAATGATCACGAGTACTGCAATTTCACTAGACACCACGCTGTTATCAAAAGAAATGGACCAGTCAGGACAATTTGGTGCCTCTGGCACTCAAATTGTCCATGAGCTGGGCTCACTACTATTTTTCGGTTTGATGCACCATCTGATGATTAACTTCCCCTATATCATCTATAGGACGTTTGCACTGCCGTTAGAGATCGAATGTGTGTTTTAGCGGAATTACAACAGAGAAAAGTGTATTTAAAACCATTGGCACACATCAGTGAGAATAAACAGACAGCCAGAGCTCGTCACTTACGCGGAGCAACCGACGTTGCGGGTAATACCTACCCTTAAGAGGTGGTGTGATGGAGTAGACTTCAATGACGTCACTTGGTGTTTGTGAAGTGATCGTATTATGGTTAGGGCACAGGCAGCAGTGAGAAAAGTTGTTTACGAAATGCCCATGCGGTTGAGGGATGGTTGTTCTTCTTTACCGAAAGCTTCTTTGACTCCTCGCTCAAACCACCGACTTTCTCGATCTAGGATTTTCACCTCCTCAAAGTCAAAAGTCGTTTTTGTCCACTGGCCCTCCGGTGGGAGTACCACTGCGATTCGACCGTAGTCTTTGTCAAAGACTCGGTTTTAAAGTCCATTAGGTGGAGGGGGGGGGGGGCAATTGTTACAAGTTGTGGATCCCTTTAGTGATAGTACCGGTAGTTATCTTCATAGAGTATACCGTACAAGGTCTGTAACACAGACTAATTCGACGGGACCTGGATTAGCGGTGTGTTGTGGGAGCCTTTTCTCGGTGGTTGGGAAGTTTCTCCAATGTAGCAATCAGTTTACAGTTTACAGGTCGAGCATTGAATGCCGTTACACCAACACCGCTTTGCTGGACCTGGGCTGTTGTCCTTGGATTTGTATATAAGGATTGGGTAGTATGCGGGCCCCTAACCTAGTATTCACTGGTAGAGCCATTTACTGTATCATGCAGGGTGTAGAGCTAACCCCCCCCCCCCCCCAAAAAAATGCGACGGTGAGGCTGCATTACTGGATTTTCGAATGATGTAGTAGGTTTAAGGAGTTGAGATGTTATTACTGTGAAAATACGTTTGAGTTTCTCGGATATAAATCACCGCGGTATGGTATGGTTACACTGGTTACCCCTCCAGAAGATTGGTTAGAATGGTAGTTGGTTTTTCACTTTGACTGGATTCAGAGCGTTGTCAATCGCCCAGTTCTTGTAGCCGCATAGCGGAGAGTTGTTTCAGATGCTTTATGTTCCAGCGTCCCTATCCGACTCTTTGGTTATAATAGAGTACGCTCTGGGGTACAGTATTTCACCACCTAATTTTCTGAATGAGGGGGTGGTTGGAATTAAATTGCAAGATATAGGTCAGTGTCCTGTTTTTCGCCGATACACTGATCACTGACAGTGATGACCCTCTTCAATGCGAACGCGGCAATCAAGGAAGGCTAACTCATTATTGGACAACCCTCATTCCCGGTTGATCTTGGATAATGGGATTACTGGTAACACACTTTGTATTGAACGAGGAATTTCCAGGATGAAGGGACCGGTTCGCTGTCTTAGAACTAGTTGTTTGACAGAACTTTATTTTTGACGGAGTGATGTTGTGGACTTCCTTGAATATGGAGATGAGGCGAGCTTGGTGCGCGTCTATTTTTCCGAGGCAGTTCCACTGGAGATTGGATAGCATGTTAGTAACGCCTGTATCTCCTGCTATAATCCCCGAGGACAAACCTGGCACACGCACGTTGGATCATTTCCGGACTTTTTGTGTTGATATGAAGAGGGTCCCAAATTGCAGCACAGTATTCATTTGGGTCTTACAAAGGTTTTGTAAGCTGTGTCCTTTAACAGATTTGTTGACATTAGTCGAGGTTTTCTTCTCAAAATGCCCAAGATTCTGTTGGTCGGGTTGAAATTTGGTTTATGTGACAAGCCCATCTGAGATCTTTGCTCAATCTCTACTCCAAGATTATGGATAATGTTGAACAAATTCTAAGGTGTGACCATTCATGTTGTATTTGATATTTGGGGTTTGATTGGTATGCTGACATTCAATGTCATAACATTGGTTGAATGAAAGACACATCTGCCACGGGATTTAAACCCATTTGCAGAGAGAAATCATATAATCTTGAAGCATATGGGTATCATGATTACTTTTAATTTCCCGGTAATTATGCAGTCATCCTTGCACACATCTAACTTCCGATGACTGCCTTTGGTAAGTCATTGATGGTATAGAAGAAAGAGCAAAGCCCCCAACACGGTCCCCTGGGGCACTCCTGCTATTACTGGAGATTCAGATGACTCGGCCCCTCTAGTAGTACACGCTGGCTTCTTCTGGTTAGAAACATGTTCAGCCACTGCTGGATACCGTTGTTAATAGAGTATAGTCTCTGGTGGGGAACCGTGTCGAAGGCCTTGCTAAAACCAAGTATAATCAAGTTGGCTTGGCTTCTGTTGTCTAAAATATTTCGTAAGTCGTCTATCAGTCCAGCTAGCTGAGTGTCACATGATCTGCCTTTGCGGAAACCATGTTAATGATGAGTGAGAACTAACTAACCTGACAGAAACTTGATGGAATGTACAGCCTGTCCCCAAAAAATGTTAACACTCTGGACAAGGGCATTTTGATACAAAGAAAAGTATACACGGGTCTTTGTTTGGTATCGCTTTGAAGTCAATAAAATAAGCTTTTATTTGCCATTTATTTTATTCCAATCCGATACGTAGAACAAACGATACGCTTCATCAAACGTGAGAGGCCAAAATCAACTTGGTCCGATTTCTGCCTTTGAGCACTTGAAATGCGTGACACAAAATTAATTCTTTCCATCTTAAAAGGAAAACAAATAGATCTTGCCGTGTTTTTTCTGTTAAAGAAAGTCTTTCACCGTGTTTTACCAAATGCTCACCGTTGGGTCTAACACAACAGTTCTTCTAATAAGAGAAATGTTGACTTGCGTTCTCGCTATTCTGGTTCATATGGGTCTGTTTGGCCTGCTACTGTGTCTTTATTTCAAATTCCGCCTGATTAAATAGTTTATGTAGGCCTATTACCAGAGGTTTCTTTTTCTTTTTTTCGCATGTTTTGTTGTTTAATGTATCTACAGAATCATAGATTTTCTTGGAAATTCCATAACGAAGTGTCTGAATGTTTAATTTAATTTGGTTTGGGGCCAGCATTCTGTGTAACTTTGAGCAATTTGATAAGGCTAAGTCTGTTAATGAAAGTGAACTTACTAATTATTTTTTGAAAAACACAAAGCCAGTATTGCTGATATAAAGACAATGTTTACAATTTATTGACAATAATGAAGTTAAAAATAGCCAATCAATAACTATGTCAATAACTCAATTTGCGTATGTTACAAAATCACGTTAGCTCATGTTTCCCGCAATCTTACTTAAAGTAACCAATGCAAATCGGCCCACTGCGAATTTGCACTCTCCTTTTTGATGAAGCATATCTTTTGTTCTACAGATCGGATTGAAATGAAATAAACGGCAAATAGAAGCTTATTTAAGAACATACCAAACAAAATATCCATGCACTCTTTAGATTTTTACAAAATGTCTTTGTCCCGATTGTTAACATTTTTTGGACAGCCTGTAGAGCAAAAGCGTTTTCAAGACATCAAATTTCATTTCCTAACGTTTTTTAAATCAAATTTTCCCGACATATACAAGGAATGGCAAAACATACATCAAAGACCTACGTCACGGGCTATAAGCATGAGCCTTTCTTCTTTAAACCAGTCAACCATATCTGTCCAACACTTGATAGGAATGTAGAAAATTAAAAAAAAAATCCTTACCCTTGTTGTTGCGACGTCTATTCCAATCGAATGCTTGATGTCTATACATTGATTTATGGGCCTACATTGTCATCGTACATGGTGCGTAGTTCCACCTATGAGCACATTTAACGTCACATTATTTGTAGGGTGAAGCCAGAACGAGATTGGACGCCTTAACTCTATACGATAGGAAAATTGGCGGGCTATGGAGGGCAACGTTTGGTGTGTAAAATTATTAACAATTTTATCTCAATATGACAATAATGACATTGTAGAAATTACAGATGAAGTCCTCTTAATATCCGTAACCTGGAAAAAGTCCCCACAACATTGGCACAGGATGCATTTACACACGTTGCAATTTTTTGCTTTACAGACTGCCCGTTGCCCCCCCCCTAAAAACCAACCACAATCAAAATTAAAAAATATCAACTGTGGCATTTCTGTGAGATATTTTCGGTTTTTTTTTTTTTTTTTACCAGTTCCTAAGCTAAATCCTCGCTTTTTATTTCATCCCATTTGATGCCCCCTAACAACCGGAGATACTGTAAATTAACACAGGATAAAATACCACTTGGGCCCGTTTTCACTTGAGGTTCAAGAAGTTTACTGGTATAAGGTGTTATCTTGTGGGATTAATATACTGCTTTTCGGGAAACAAAAGAATATTGTGAGATCAGAGTGATGCATTAATCATGAATTTTGAACTAATCAATAATTTATTTTTCAAACTGGTGAAAACACCAGAAAGTATGTTTTAGGGACAATGGGGGAATTCACTCTCAAGGGCGAATAAATCATAAAATTTCTGTACATTTTGGAATTTTTACTGCTGAACTAAGGGAAAACCACAAGTCCTGTAGGGGACAACAGTCGCGAACAATGCTCTAGGGGAAGGCCATTTCTCCTCCCCCATTCTCCATTACCAGAGAGAAACCGTGTTTTGAACCGAGAACAGAATGTTTGGTGTTCAAAGTTTCATCAGTTACTTTCCATGGTTGTGTATTCTATAAACCTTCTGCTGAAACCTGCAGTAAGGCCTCAGACAACGAGACTGTTTTGAAATCAAGTTTTTTTCAATGCCTCATGTATTTATTGGCAATTGTAACATTATAAACTTATAAAATTATGTTATCATAAGGAGATGAGTTTTGGGCTAATCATTTCAGGTGAAGGCTTATGTACACCTGTTGCCTAAAGTGGAATAAAATATTTTTACCACTTTTTACGGAATGATTCTTAACAGTTGACTTATTAGATGGAATTTTAGGTTCATAAATAAATAAAAATAAATGCAAGTATTTTATATAGCGGCTTTAAACAACCGGCCTCAAAGCGCTTGACATTTATTCTGCTTGTCAATACGATTTCAATTTTCACAGATGAAATTTCGGCAGCCAATTATAATAACCCAGAGCTAAGCACACATTTGTACACAGCCAAGTACAAAAGGTTTGAAGGTGATTATTATGTTGATAAGACTGACTCGGAACCCCATGACACGTGATTCTTAAGTGCCGCAAGCAGTGCCTTAAGGAGAGGGCCAAAACAAAGGTGTACATGGTCAAATTGTAAAATTGATCCAATCATGTTTGAAAAGCCACAACCATGTTACGCTGTCTAACCTAAGGATTCAGAAAAGGTATAGTTTGTAATATTTACAAGCCTAAAGTTTCAGAGTTATAGGCTAAAAACAGCAAAAATCATACTAAGGGTCAATTTCAGTTGTTACAGGTCAAATTTAAAATTGCTCCGATTGGGATAAATTGGTTCAAAATTATTGGTGAGCTCATAGGATAAAAATTAGGAATAGTTTTTTGAGTGTCTCAATGCTTGCTTAAGAAAGTAAGGGGGTTACAAGATCAAGCCCCATTGATGCAAATGACGTTGACCTCCGTTCCCTCTACATCGGAAACTAACATTTAAGACATTCAACATTCCTTTATTTTAATCCTATACACTCCACCAATAATTTTCTGAATCATTTATGGTTAGACACATAACATGGTGAGCTTTTCAACCGATTGGATCAATTACAAATGTGACCCCTGTACAAACTTTGTTTTGGCCCCCTCTCCTTAGGCACCACTTGCCGCACTAAGAATCACGTTTCAGGGGTTCCCGTCAGTCTGGCAACATAATTAATCACTCAAACCTTTTGTACTTGGAGATGTGTTCCAAATGTGTGCTAGCTCAGGGCCTAAAAAACGGCGCACAGTATGACCGTCCCTAACGGCTCTCCATTTACACCTGGGTGAAGTGAGACAAGCAAGATAATTTCTTGCCCACCAGGGACATACAACACATTGGCCTCGACGGAGCTTGAACTCACAATTTAAACGTTCTGATGATCATGAGTCTGCGCTTTTCCACTAGACACATCGTCCTATCGTCACATACTTGAATGATCATCTCTTTTCTTTCCAACAGTTATTAGAAAAAAGGGGGCCGGCACAGATACGTTCCCAGATACGTTACTTAAGTGTCAACGTTAGCCTATACTAAAATCGGATATTTTTTTTAAGATCACCCATGCATTGTTCCGAGTTCCTGAAAATATTAAAGTTTACGATTTTTAAATGAGTTTCAGGATTCGTTAATGATTTTGATATTTGGTCATTTTGAGACAAACCTTGAACACTTTAAAACGGAGAATTTCCCTGCAGGAAACAGATTGTGAACGTGTAAGCACAGACTTAACCGCGAGAGTAAATCAGCCCAATACCCATTATCCGCCAAAGTTCATAGGACAAAGAATCTTATTTTGATACTTTTGAGGAAGCAGGATTGAATTAAAAGGGGAGTTTTTTTTTTATAAATGGTTTTTTTTACTTTTTTTATTTTTTTCAAAAAAAGGTGGTCAGATGGGTCCAGGTTACGGAAACTCCCATTAGAAGGGACATAATATCTAGTAAGGGAGGGCTTTTAACTAAAAGCAACAAGGATTCACACCAGTAAATAACGTGAGAAACCGGTAGTCCAGCCCCCACTGCAATGAGGTGTTTTTTGGTGACCCCTCAAGGGCGCTCCTAAGTATACCCTTAAAAACGAGAGAAATGGCGATATCTTGTTTTTTGCAAATCATCATGTTGCTATGCCCGATTCTTGCTAATTGGCCCTTCTCCCCAAAACTAACCCCATCTGTAAAGTTTCGCGCCGATATTTGAATCGGTTTTGATGTGATAGCTCAAAAACCTTGATATTTGTAAGTCCCCTGAGTACTTTGTCATTAATCTACCAAAAAAAAACGTTCACACGTAAAAAACACAAGTTTTAAAAGAGTACGAGCCGTAAAAGTTAATAAATGTTAATAGAGCACCAAGTATACTCAGTGCGTCTGCCCCAGTGGCAAACTTGGTCCCATTCTTCCATTCCTAATTTCTTTGTTGAGAACGGTTGTGACATTTCATTAAAGAACCATAATCATATTTAATAGACCAAATTTTGATTTAAATAAATCCAACTGCATTTGTTCTTAAGGTTTTTATTGACAGTTTTGAGTTTGGAAATTAGGATCCTAATTTCTTGTGTAAAGAGGGCGTCTTGTTCTGACTTGAATACTTTTCAAATTTGTATTTCTTAGTTGCGTTTGTTTTCTTGCTTGACGTCTTGTTGGAGATGTATTTCAATACGGAATAAAAAGCCAATCTCCTTGTAACATCAATTGTCTACCCAATGAAAATGTGGTTTCTATTTCGAGGATCTGCAGTCGACTGTTCTATAGAAGGTATGTTTGTTATGAGGTCGTGATAGAAGTTGGTACCTCACGTATGTTTATTGGTATTGTACCAGTCTTTCTTAAATTAGAATACCCTACAAGAACAGGGATAAGACCATAGGACGGTCCCGCTGCTCTGGTTGTCTCACGTAGAGAGGGTTGTTTTGGAACCCGGCATTTTGGACAGTAGCACCTCTTAGCATGAAAAACGATTAAATTATATTTGGGCTGTTTGGAGGTGAATGGTGGGAAAAACTGATATTTTCTTTTGCATTTAGAAGAAATGGAATCCAAGTTTGCCAATGGGGCAGCCGCACTTGAGTATACTGGTGCTCTCTTAACATTTATTAATTTTATACGGCTCGTACTCTTTTAAAAAACTTGGTGTTTTTTTTACGACGGTCGAGCGTTTTTTTGGTAGATTTTCCTTTATTTTTTGTGAACATCAAATAGGTACAAAATTTGAGATTTTATTACATTTTATTATAGTTGGAAATAAAACTTTTAGTTTTTTTGACATACTATTTCCCAGTTTTACTGAGATATTCAGATTTTAACGTTTCCGGCAATTTTAGGTTCGGCCTTTTCAACAAAAAATTATTAAAAAGGGCATAAAATTGTGGAATGTATATTTTTGTCATTTGTGCATTTTTTGTGATAATACTCTGGTTATTTTCCATTTTTAAAAGAACAGAATGAGTTACTGCTTGGCAATTTAGGAAAAAGACGAATTTTACCAACAGGACAGTTGGAATTCTAAGGAACCGCATGTTATTTCTACTATAAGCTTATAAAATAAAATGCATCACTCAGAATCCTTTAAACTGTCGAAAACCGGAAAAACCCCAAACCACGCTGAAAAAACTAAAACTACTAACTTGGCAAGCAAAAGTTCTGATTCATCTTTTTCCTTAAAGTGGCATCTCTGCCAAATATGAACATTATGTCTTGAACAGGTAAATTTACAAACCGAAGCAACGCATGAATTTTCACATACCATATTGCCTTTTTGCATTAAAATTCGAATTCAATTTATATGAAAATACCTGTAACATCTTTACGGGAGTGTAACGCCAAAACCCAATCTCTCTTTTTGTTTAGCAGAACAAATGTATATAACTTATTTGTTAAACAGAATACACATGACTCACTACATTTTGGTCATGGAATAATGTGAACTATATGAACTGTGTCAACTGTACGAGGTTATTTACGATATATTAAATGAAATCTCAATAAAAAATCAGTACTTCAGTACTTGATTTCCTTTATACATGAAAAAAAATTTATCATCTCACTAAAAAGAATGATAGCCCCAACTAAAGACTTACTATATATAACAACAGTAATTAATAAGTTCGAAATGGTTAGGCTCGAGCGGACTCGAACCGACTGACACCCAAAATAAAATCAATAATTTCCTTATCTTGACCAGCGGGCCATCAAGGGTAGCTTAGAATATTCGGGCGAATTGTATTCCTTTGGAAACATTCCCTAGAAGTTTCACCGAAATTTTAGATGTTGTATTATGAATCATAGTTTTTCCATATAGGGGCTCTGAATGGCAATGAAATTACATCGCGATTTTGCGTGCTTGTACGGCCGCTTACACTTACACCAGGAGGCACTAGTTTATCGCTCTTTCCTTGATAAATTTTAACTAGTTTGTCTCTGGTATGAAAGAAATTGAAGCAGCTTCTCATAAATAGACGGCCGAAATTTTTCCCGTGATGTTTAATTTTTTGGTTAAAATTTGAGAAAATCACCGGAATTATTTTAATAATTGTTGTCCCAATTTGTTCCGTCCTAGGTAGTACTTTTTAGATATATTTTTTTACGGAATATCAAGTAACAACATGTTTATGTTATGAATATTCATTGTTAATCGAAACTGACACCTTGGGGTTTTCCTGAAATAATGGAAACTAACAATTACTATACTTCCCATTCAGTTTCATGGGTCAGGGTTGATCGTTACCTACAATAAAGAGATGATCACCAGAATCACTGAATACTAGCATCATTTTTAATAATGCCGAAAGTGGTGTGGCCACGGCGGGACTCGAACTGACACAACCGACTAAGCCAAAAGTAAAATCAATGACGGCCTATCGCTTACACCGCTGTGCCACGGAGGAACTTGTAAAATAAGAGCTCGAATTGTTTGTATATGCTATTGAGGGTTCATTAGTGATTTTGAACCAACGAATTCCGTTAAATATCATTTCTTTGTATGAAGTCCATTATGTTCAAGTTTTAGCAGTAAAATGCACATCATTAGGATAAAAGAAAACAGTTACTAAATGTTGGTTGTCAATATTAATTTCGTATAAAGGGCTGTAGATCTGTGAGACCGTTTTCTTAAGTTTCAACATTTGCCACTACTAATCGCCATATCCATGACCGTTTGAAAGCATTTCTAACTCGTCGTTTCGTTTGCTAAATTCATACTGCTCTGAATGTACCAAATATACTTCTGAGGGTTGGAATAACATGCGGAGCTATTGTATTACGAGTAGTTCAGCGGTCGTTACCGATACTCCCACTTTAGTGGTTTTTACTCCTAAAACCAGTCAACAAGGGAATTTTGTTTCCTGATAATATCTATACTCACGGTGTGTGTCCTGTTCATGGATGCATTCTATGCCTTTTTGCTGTTTTTTTTTCTATTTTTTGGTTTTGGAATGTTTGAACTATAGATGATTTATACTTCCATTCCATAAACGTCAATGGCCAAGGTGGACCGTATTAAAGAAAATGATCTTACTCTCGTGTAATTTTAATGTGCCAAAGTCGGGGGCTACCGCCGGACTCGAACCGACACAGAGCCTATCCAAAATCTACTTCTCGTGTTAGATTATCTATTGTGTTTCAGCGTGCATTATTTTAACGATGCACTGGCTCTGTCAGATATGCGGCGACGGGGTCATCAGATAATGCACGGGTCACAGATAATGCACGGGTCATTAGATAATGCAAGCGGGTCACCACAAGTCACAACTCCTATTATCTACTAGAAATACCGTCAAATCATGTTGTATATCGACTTACTATAACTCAATATCAAGTAGCATGCCTGCATCGTATATATACCCCGACGAACTTAGTAATCTACAATCTATGGGTGTCATTCCTAACTTCCAATTATTTGTGTTGAAAAAAAATATTGGTTTCCTGTTTTAAAGTATAGGTGAATTCCCCGTGCGCGACCATTCAAAAGTCAAATGTGATTTTGTACTGTTTCTTTCCGAAACGCGTATATCGGTAAATTAACGACTTTGACATAAAATATTGATCTTACAATATAAAATTCTTATATGTTATAATTTGGTCAAATAAAGTCCGTTCATAAAGTTTAGCTGCTATACTGAACGTCCCTACCTCTGTGCCGTGACGTCAGCGCGAGACTTGATGGGCGCACCAGTACACCGGACGCGCTGGAGGTCTGCCCATCCCTCCTACACCACACGCAAGATCCAGCACCACGAGCCACGAAGGCACTTAAATTCGCACCGCAGAGCCCGCAACCACAGAGCCACGAGAGGCACTTGAAATTGTCAGCACCACGGGCCGCCCGATTAGGCGATTTTAGGTATCCCTGAAAGGGGCATATTTTTCTCATTACTGTCCTGAGTTTCAGCTTTTCCAATCCCTTCTTTTAAAGATACGCTAAAAATATACCGCTTCTGGATTCGAAACTTTGCTTACACAGTAAAATATGCAATTTGTGATACAACATAAACACTTCTCAATCAAAAGGCTGTACCCATTTGCTCAAACTTTAGAATAATAACTATTTCGGTGACACTTCATCGTATGTATAAATAATCCAATATCAAATCCGGAAACATGTCCTGTAAAGAACTTCTCTCTTTGGTATAGACCTACATCTAAAACCCATCAAATGAGATCAAGAGTAAAATCCATGATCTTCCAGTGGTTCAGATCACTGGGTTCAACCCTGGTTCCATAATTCAAGTGGCTAGTTAATGTTGGGATTAATAGAATGGACATCCTCCAGTATTAACAGATCTTGTTTAAAAAGCATCATGGACATCTTCAGTCTTATCTAAACAGTACCACAGAGACAGTCTTATAAACCAGCACAACAGAGCTAGTCTTATAACACAAGCACAGAGAGCGGTCTTATAAATAAAACCAGCAACCACAAGCGGTCTTATAAAACCACACCAAGAGCCAGTCCTTAAAAACCAGCACCACAGACCCGGTCTTATAAAACCACCCCCAGCGCCACAGAGCCGGTCTTATAAAACCAAATCACCAGAGAGCCGGTCTTATAAAACCAGCACCAAAGAGCCGTCTTATAAAATCCAGCACCACAGAGCCAGGTCTCTAAAACCAGCACAAGAGAGCTAGTTCTCATAAAACCAGCACCACAGAGCAGGTCTTATAAAACCAGCACCATTGAGCTAGTCTCATAAAACCAGCACCACAAAGCCGGTCTTATAAAACCAGCCACCAGAGAGCCGGTCTTATAAAACCAGCACCACAAGCATTATAAAAAACCGCACAACAGAGCAGTGTTAGTGTTAGGGACGCACCATTAGACTTCAAGGGGGGAGCCGGGAAGTTTTTTTGAAAAAAAAAAAACTGACTCCTTTGTGAGCAAAAAAAAAAAAACTGACGCACTTGATGAGTAACAAAAAACTTGGCCTACCCAACTCTGCTTGCAGAAGAAGAAAACAGGGAAGTTGTGTAAAAAAAAAACTTGCGCCAAAGCGGCCGAAAAAAAAACAAAACTGACCGGCCTAAAACTTCCTGCTCCCCCCTCTTGAAGTCTCTAGGTCGCGGGCCACAACATGGTTATGTTGCACGAAAAGCACGGATAACTAATATTATTAAAAACACCGGGCGGCCCTGTGGCCTGAATTTCAAGTGCCTCTCGTGGGTTCTGTGGTGCTGGCTCTGCGGTGCTGATCGGGGGAAGGGATGCATTACTGGAGTGTGGGTCTTAGATAAGCACAAGTCCCAAATCATCGGCAGAATTCACCGTTCTTTCCAATGAACTCTTATACGTAAGATGACACAGTCACGAAACCATCTCACGCAGGAGAGGAATGATGGTTAACCAGTTATCAAAATGAGCATCATACTTGGTTAGGTGAAATATCCTATTTCGAACGTTAAAGGCAAAGCACAGCATATTTGGCCGACAAGGGATTTCGGACTATATTGCGTGGATAAAGATAGCATTTCAAGCTATTTCAATCGCATTTTTGCTGTGTTTTAACAAACTAGAAATAAAAACTTGATTGAATAAATAAATATACCCACGGGGTTCATGAGCCATTTTAGAGAAAATCCACATTGTTTTATTTACCTCAAAATAATACCAAGTCCAGAAACATGACATAAACCATGAGATCATTGCAAGAGCAAAGTGCTGTAATGTTACCTCACAGCGGGCCTGGTGGACATGTGATGGAAGTAAATTCGGCCTACACTTATTTACAGCGGTAGTCATTAGCCGGTTATTTTTTTACCGGAGTTGTTGGAATTTTGTTGGTTTGAAGTGTATGGTTTTGTCTCTGACTAAGCCATTCCTATCTCCAGTAATCGACTGCTTGCTGCCAAGCACGAGTGTCATGAGTTGAATTGGGGATGCATGGCCCTATCATAGAATTATTATTGATTAGCTTTAAAGCGGCGTGAAAGAGCAAGTAATAGTGAATTTAGAAGTCTTAAGGAATAAAGTCCAACATAACAACTATAGTGATTGCGCTTTCACGTTTTAACACTAAGCATTTGATTAACTTCGTCTCCATAGCTTTCTGGGCCCGTACCACATTGACAGCGTATCGCGCACGCCGACTTTGTACACATTCGCGATTTCAACTTGCGGTTTACTGCCATTTCCACATGAAGCCTGCGTGTGAAGGCTTTGACGTCACTCCTTAGTTCTGGCCGGATTGAAAGGATACCACAAAATAGGGGGACTATAATAGTGCGAAAACGCAATGTGTATTATTTTGCATAGCGTAATGTGATTCTGACAAATGCTCAAGACCTCGTGGAGTTTGAACGCGAAACGATAACCGAATAATTTCCGCTCGTATTGGTGCTAATCAACAAAGTAGAGTTGTAGCGTAGCAAGGCAGGCTAGTTGAAGCTAATACCCGGCCTAGCATAGCCAATGAATATATATGCCTAGACTAGCCTACTAATAATTATCTTGTTGTTAACACAGGATGACTATGGGTATGCATGCCAAGGAATGTTGACACATATTGAGTTAAACCCGAACCTCCACAACTTTGAATATATCATATCGATGTCAATGTAATGGTTACGCCTCACGAGGCTGACTCCTCTATAGTTGGTGGCAATAATTTTAAAGGGTCATTTGTGATGCACAGCTTCGTAAAAGCACAGGCCTAGTCAGGATAGAACTTGATCTGAGCATGTCCAAATGTACGTGTGAGCATTCTAATTCAAACCTTGAATCGTGCAAAGATCTGCTGGTGCTTTTTTCAATGTAAGCCGAGGCCTAGCCATCAGTCACCTCTTAATATCCTCAAAAAAAAACAAAGGTTATTTAAAATTCAGTTGATTCTGATGATGGCTGTTAATTTTGAATTTGATTATCTGGAGCCAATGTCAGTTTATGGACAAAAAATAGAATCATCGTGCATTGTGACCCAAATGAGCCTAGGACCTGCCTAGGCCAGCATTAGCCTAGGCCTGGCTAGGGCCTGCATGTAGGCCAGCAGTTAGCCGCAGTTTCAGTAATCAAACCTAAAAAGTTGAGATTAATTGATTAACACCTAAACTGCGGGCCTGTTATTTAATAGGCCTAACCCTTGAAGCTTGAGTTAAACTCAAAATTCAAAGGCCAGACTGTTCTGAAGGAATTTTGCAGCAATACACAACAATCATGACAATGGGAATTCTAATTATTAAATTCAATGCATTTAGCAGAAATGCAGGAAAAAACACCATTCAATTAGCACGAATTCGTTCAGCCATTCATTGGTCTTTCAGATAGGCGGATAGGCCACTTGCATTCGAACAGGAGGCGTAGGCAATGACTATGCCCGGCTTATTCATGAATGGCATAGGAACTAGCCATGAGTGAAAACCACAGTTTTATCAAACAAAAGTAGTAACAACCCGTGTGAGAAGATGAATCGTGCACATTAGATGAGCCCAGACCTGAGGCATTGATTCCCATTCATGGTATTTCTGGAAAAAAAATATGGAAATGGGGAAAAGTATAAATCATGACAAATCTGCCAAACAATCATGAAAATTCGCCATAGCCAGACGGTGTTTGTTTTGAAGCTGCCCTGCTATGAGCAGAAAGATCGCTTTGCACTGAGTTAAGAGGGCAAGGTTCTGAATATATCAGCCATCAGAATTCGACTCTGAAATTTTGACATTTCCTTCCTGAGTTTCCAAACACAAAATTTGCTTAATATAGCGACCGTTGGTGTATTTACCTACCACGTTGATGCAAAAATCAGGTGTGATATGACATTTGACAAACTGGTCCAAAACTCGAGCCCGTAGTGAGTGAGTGATTGATTGATAATCATGATGACTACGCGGCGCCCCCCCGACCATTCACTTTTCCGGTTATGTAGTTTTTTGCCGGGTTCGAAGTCGAAAAAACAGCCTCGCCCCCTTCCTGTATTGTTGATGACAATGGGGTCTACATGGCCTTTTGGAAAGTAAAAGAGATCAGTCTCTTTGCACCAGCTATGAAAGAACGTGCTGGGTTACTGTTAGCCTGATTTGTTTGTTTTACGAAAATGGGAGAGCTGTTCCTTGGATGGAATTTCGAAAGAGTGCATCTCGGGTAATTTCTTCCACAAACAAATTTGCAAAAAGAACAGTCGGCCCGCTAGCAGTCTAGATTTTATGTACGTCATTCAGTATATGACCACGGCGTCGCCGTTAAGTGTTCCGAGCAAGACAGCATTTCTATTACACTCGCAAAATATCTGCACATGAGAGGCTGACATACTGCACAGAGATAGCGAAATGGACCATAGGTAATAATGTAATGAAATAACGTTTTCAGTGGTGAATTCTGGGCCGTTTGTCTTTTTGATATTTAATGGCATGTCTTGTTTGCCTTATTGCATTGCTTTGTCAAGAAGAGTGACTCTCTTATTTTACAAATTAAAATCAGTCTGCACACTGAGTTTTTTTTGTATATTCGCTTGAAATCAACCTGAAATGTGCCATGTAACCCTCGTCTACAGGGCATTTGTGGTAACAAAACTCCCGAAAGAGAGGGGGGGGGGGGTGGTTACCACCCCCCCCCCGTGATTTTAGTTACTGAACACCCGACTTCGTAAATTTGGTACCAAAGGATAGCTTAGAGTTTCGTCTTGCCATGGTACCAAAATAAGTACAACATCCCCATTAATTTTCTGAAAATACTGAATATGAGATTTTCGCAATTTTAGCGGACTCTCAAACCACTTTATTATAGCTCTAAAATGCTGTCATTATACAAAAACTAGTAATTCAGATTCAATAGAGTCAAAAACCGCATGAAAATCTGATTTTCCTAACCTTTTGGTGAAAAAAATAATTTTTCACTGTGTGTCTATGGAAAGTGGCAGAGTTTGAGGACATGCTAACTTTATGACGTCATTGTGACGTAAGGCAGGCATGTTGGTACTCATTTTGGTATCAATGGAAGAGAGGAACCATAGTTATATCGTGGTACCAAAATCAAGTGTCTGTGATTGTTCGGTGTGGTGTTAAGCATGTTGGTACGTATCTTAATGAAAGGGGGGGTTGCCACCCCCCAAGACATCCACGTTGGGATCCGCCTGTAGCTTACCTATTACCCCGATGATGTGGTTTTGGAGAAAAGGAGCGGAAAAAATGTCCAATGACAATTACATTTAAGAAATAAAGGGGAGGCAGTATCCTTTAGGGCGAATAATGTGTACGAGGTCGGAAAAAAAAAATATCAATAAAGGACGAGGCGCAGCCGAGGTCCATTATTTTATTTTTTCCGGACGCGAGGATACATTATGAGCCATAAAAATAACTTACTGCAACCCTTTATTTCTATTCTATACGAAAAAAAAACGTGTGTATAATGAGAAAATGCAGTTCTGCGACCCATTATTGCCGAAAAATGGGCAGTAAACTGACAATCAGAATGCTGCATGTTCGATGAAATGGGCAGCAGATGGGTAATAGAATAAATAATTGGCACCAAAAAGGGGTTTTAGCCAAGCCGGGGAAAAAACCTACCACCCCCCCCTTCGGTTTAGATAGGGTTAGGGGCCTAATTTATACAGGTTTTCAGGGAAAATACACCCCTAGTAACAGCGGGACCAATTTGCAGTGAAAATAATAGCTTATATTCCCAGGTGACTGGACAACAAACTCTAAAAAGTAGATATAAAGCGCTTAATCGTGTAGCCACTGGATGTCTTGAGCAAAAAAGGGTAAGGGGTCATTGGTACTAAAGATGTGGACTAGGGGAGGGGGCAATTTAGTCGGCTTGATCCCCGCTTACTCCCAAGACTTATAATTATTATCAGCTTTTCAATTTGTTATAATCACAGATTATTCATGATTTATAAAAGTTTCACTTTTAACATGCGTGACAAAGTAGATGGACAAAATAAATGAACAATTAATGCATACAAGTTTGCCTTCTGATGGAAATGACTAATAAATTCATAATTCGTAATTTAATTTGCATAAGCATAGGCCTAGTACAGGGACCCTTTACGTAGTTTTTTGACATTGGTCGTCGAGGCACGACTGAGGGTGATTCGGAAATGTGAAAATTGAATGCAAAAGATTGATATTGACTCGTCTGACATGCCCCGAAATTTCCGTCAGAGTTGACGTCCGTTTGTACTAGCATAGGTCCTAATACACTAAAAATTCAAGGCGTTAAATCCACGGGGGATGGAGGGGGGGGGGGATATACCCACCAATATTTTGATGGGGGGGCGGGGGGGCGTTAGTAAAACAGAGTCATGCTGAAATGGGGGCATGCAGAGAGTTCATTATCAATCTTTTGCATTCACATTTACGACCTCACCCTCATTTCCGACCACCCAATGTCAAAAAAAAACGAAGTTCACGTAAAGGTTCCCTGTACTAGGGGGTGGTCAATACAATAAACCCCCCCCCCCCAATGTTGGATGGCCCCGTTATTGGGTTTTTGCCCAAAATAACCTCATATTTACCAAAATACCTAAAAAATGGCAAATTGTAGCGCGCTTCGCGCACATTTTGTTATATTAGATTACATATTCAACGCTTTTAGGCTCTAAATGGCAAAAATTTTAGCGCCACTTCGCGCGCACGTGTCACTAATGATCTTTTCAGCAAACCCGGTTAAATCGTAAATTTTCAGTCAACCCCATCCCCACATGTCAAAAAGAAATTACGCACTGCTAAACTTTAACGTTCTGGCTCAGGAGATTTCGAAGAATATTAGTTTTGTTATAATAATGAAAAAAGAATCAACTAGCAACTAAAGATAGTAACCTAAAAGGCCACAATCATTTGAGATGAATCGGATTTTTAGTTGATGCAGTAAACATTATGTGTATATACGTCCATGAGGATACTGTGTATAACAAAAATTCCGGAGCCGGATTTTAATAACAAAGTTGTGGATTTTCTATATGATAAGGACTTCGATTTAAGCTTTAGCAATTTCACACAGTGCGTAGTATATGGACAAGCATGATGTATTTGCAAAAAAAAACGAATTTTTTTGGAAATTGAGGGACGCCATCTGAAGGAAATCTCTGAGTCCGCCTTGAAAGGGCGGGTTACGATCGTTATTTGGGACCCCCCCCTGAGTTACCCGGAAGTGGGTATCGATTTTGATATAAGATGAAAGGCCGTTTTTTATTCATTGTCGTCCTGAATGAAATTGAGCCCTCAATCCATTTCATTCCCAGCTATAAAACAAAAAAACCGCCGAATTAATGGTTATACCCACTTTATAACTATTAGCACAGTATGAATGAGGGCTTTGGGCAACAGCATTAGTCGTCTAACATCAAAACCGCAAAATTATTTCCACGCGTACTTGCTGGTAAGACCTGGGAGTGGAGTACCAGCAATTTAATCGCTGAATTTTTACCAGGTGTCTTGTTCGGATATTTGTATAGGCCCTCCTTGGCCATCTGAAAAGCAAAGTCGTAAGGGTCGCGAGCGGTGGGAGCGTGACGTCAGAGTCAATGACCTCTAAATATGCATGTTCTTCACCAATATAGCTAGTCTTAGCGCCTACTGATCACATATAAGAGTTGTAAACATAAACAAATTAGGGATCCTTTGAAAGAGAATAACAATACTATTCAATGATATCAAAATTGCTGCTATTAAATGGAAGCAGTAGCTAGTTATAGGCCCAAACAGTGATGATTTTCAACTTTTTGCCATGTTTGCCTACCGGTGAATATAAATGAAAAAAATTTGTCCATGGAAGCTATCATATTTCCTCATATTTTCCACAATTGACCCCATATATATGCTACTTACACCTGCAGAAGAAAAATGTTACCCTCCTATGGTTTTGCATAATGGTTATTTAAGTTGACCAAATCAATTTCGTATTTTTTAACAAATTTGCTACGTTTTGGCTGTTGCCTCTGACAACAATAAACTGATCGTTATATGCACCCTTAGAAAAAACAGTGTGAAACTGTCATCAGCTTAATATGGAGTAAGGAAATTTGATAAAATGGTTATTCGGGCCCCCACAGAACCTTTTTGGCCTCGATAGTAGAACCTTAAATTGTCTGCAGATGGTTCTAAAGTTTTGAAAAAAAACGCTCTATGAAGGACCTCTCTCGCGAACGCCAAGAAAATTAAACAAACTTTGAAGAACCATGCAATAACGGTTCTATAAAGCCAAAAGGCTCTGAAAGGTGTCTGAAGAGATTAAGGGTTCTTTTGGAGGAAAAAAGGTTCTTGGTGTAAACAACATATGCATATGGTTTTCCCAGAATGGTTGCAGATCATTGCTAAGTAATCACCGGAAGGGTAATCACTTTTTTCTTTGTTTTGGTAGGCATATTGCAGGCTGGGAACTGATTTTGTCTCTCAAAAGCCAGCCTTACGAAATTAAAGTTTGAGGAAATTGCAGGTTTTGGAACATAAAATTGGTGTCAATTTAAAAAAAATGTTCTTCTCAAAGAATTTCCCAAAAGAGGACCTTAAAAAATGAATTATGCCTCAACCGGGCGGGGTCTTAGGAATTGCTGGAGGGGCGCAAAAATGGGGGTATTAGGGCCGCCACATACTCCTAACACTTCCCTATGTCAGTGTCCCCGAGGTAACCATACAGTCAGCCATGCAATATTCACATTATTATACAGACTGACACACTCAGAGGGGTGTATCGAGTCAATTACACAATGCACACGTTTGGAAATTCCACCTGAATAGGTCCACAAAAAATCCAATCTTACACACATAATAGCCTGACTTTTTACCTTATCATGCTTATTTAGCCCACAAAGCATTTGTACTAGGAATTTAGAATGTCATGAAATTGTCTTGTGGTTCTTAAACTTTGGAACACTTGTTCATACCTAAGACTGACATGTTTTAGTACAGTAAGTAGAGTAAAGGCCACATTGCATTGAATTATGGAGTGATTCAAAGACACCCTCTGGACATCGATGTACTACAGTTAAGCTACTTCATGTTACTTATTAAATATACATTGCCGCCATCAGTAACTATAGTGCCCAACAGGCACTCAGAATGGATCTTTCCAGACTGGTGCCAATTTCGGGCCAATTTATATCTGACCACTATCTTCGTCAGTAGTAATGAAAGGCATCCTACCTTGAAGATCCCTCGGCATTTATTTAACTGAGCATCTTGAGTGTACATGGATCCATGGAACAAATAATGATCACTTGCTGTTGTCGTCTCGGCAAACTTCCATCCATGGTTCTCCGAGTCAAGATCCATATGAATAGCAATTATATTTCTTCATCAAATCATGTAACATAGTTCACTCGTTGAACCTTTTGCATGAAGCGGTTTTACACGGTGAGAAACAGGGCGGATCTGGTGTTTGATGGGAAGTATAGGATTTGACTCATTACCCGGGGCATATTTGAAATGACATATCTTACTATATTCACATCATGCAACTTAAAATTGTCCATAAGGGTATTCAGCACATCTGTGTCAACATTTAGATCATCATGACAAACGCTGATAATTGCTATGCATGTTTGCCATAAGCTGCGGTATAAGCACATTCAGGTGAATGCAGATAAATGTGTTTCAAAGGACGACGATTTTGTCAATAGTAGGGCTAATCTGGTGTTCGCCCGACGATGTGTTCCTACGTTAATCGAAATTGCTGAATTGAGCTGTGCAGTAGCAGTATGAAGGATCGGTATTTACTGGTGGCTGTTGGGCATTTCGTAATAGTTTCACGGATGGACAACAGGGTGCGCGTGTCCACTTCATGATGATCACATCTCAAGTTCTTTTAATCAAACTCCCGTTCACAAACTTTGTAGATATAGCAAACCTCGTCAGGGGCTAGGTATAAAGTGCGATTTGCTAGTTGTTGTTAATATCATCCGCTTGCCATTCCAGACCCAGAAAAAACTGAGAAAAGAAATGTTGTCTTGAAGGACACCGATAACTAACACGGTGGAAATCATGAGGCCTGATTTCCTTGCCCCTCGTGCGTCTCCCCGGGACGAACTTGAAGATCTTCCAAGTGATGAAGGCCCATAAACCCTGTCGCATTAACGATGTGTATGAATCTGAAAAGTGGCATGTTCGTTCCAACTACTAATTTAGAAACAAACCATCCAATAGTGGAGGCATTGGGGATACTATTCTGGCAAACAACTCAGATTACACATCACTGCGACATAGATTTTTGATGGTATTCTCGTCAGAAGAGATTCCTATCTCAATTTCAAGGTTTTGTGGACTGTATTATGACCTAAGTTTTTCACGTTTCTATGATTGAGGGCTTTTAAAAGCGTGGCATTTTCTTTTTATGCATCGAGAAATTCCTCACATCATTCAGCTCCTTATTGGTGCAGGGCAAAAGAGGGCCTTTAGATTTCCACAAGTGTTTGTTATCAGCGTCCTTCAAGACAACGTTTCCCAGGTTTCTTGCTCTGGAATGGCAATAGGTGAGTATGTTTCAGCAGGAAATCGGCGCACTGCAAAGTCGCTATCAATCGTCCAAAGTTTGAATGGTAAGAACAAGACAAGGAGCCTTGTTTATCACCTCTGCCACGAGAAAACGATGTTTAAGATGTACTACCCTTTGCAAACTTTTTTTTTTTTTTTGGGGGGGGGGGGCAGTCTAAGATGGCAAAGGTCACTTATTCATAGAAGACTTTCTCTGCTCAATGATGAACAACGTGCATTATTTGGATAATCTACGTCTTTTCAGCACATTTATGCACCCATGGATATGAGTGAAACCCGTATGTTGTTATACACACAAACCTTTTGCCCTCTAAAGATAGCCTGTTTGTTTGAATAAACCATAATGTCTTAGACACCTTTCAGAACCATTTGTGCCTTTAGAACCGTTAATATGGTTTTAAAGGGTTGTTTTCTTGGAGTTTTAAGAGAAAGGGTCTTCATAGAACTTTCTTCAACATTTGGTTTCTTGAAAACCAGAATGTCTTCAGAGAGGGTCTGTCATAGAGCTTTTCAAAATTTAGACACCACTTGCTGACCCGTTTAGTCCTATAGACCCCTAAAAGGTTCTGATGGGTGCCCGAAGAACCATTTTTTTTCACTTTAAGGAACCATAATCCATAATATTAACCTGAATGACAGATTTAACAACTTTTTTTTCGAAGGTGCATATAACTATCATTATTGTTTATCAGAGGGCAAACCAAAAGTAGCAAAATTGTTTAAACGGAAATTGATTGGGTCAACTATAAAATACCATTATGCGAAACTATAAGAGGGGAACATTGTCTTTTTCTCAGGTGTTAATAGCATATATATGGGGTCAAATTGTGTGGAAAATATGAAGGAAAATATGAGCTTCATGGACAACTTTTCATTTATATTCACCGGTAAGGCACAAAAATAGCAAAACAGTTGAAAAATCATCACTTTTTTGGCCTATAACAGCTACTGCTTCAATTTAATAGGTGCAAAATTTGATATCATCGAATAGAAAGTTTTATAATATTCCTCTTTAAAAAATGATACACAATATTTGTTATGTTTACTCTTGATATGTGATCAGTAAGCGCTAAGAATAGCTATATTGGTGTGAAGAACAATACAAATTTAAAGGTCATTGGCCTCTGACGTCACTCTCCACCGCTCGCGACACTTATGCCCAGGCGAAAATTTGAAGCGTGTACCCACCCTCCTCACTGGTCGGCAAATATCGACGCCGACTCGACGCGAAGCTTCAGGTCAATATATTCTTGTATAGTGAAGTTCCATGCTTTCTTATTTTCATTTTGGTGAAGGCTTTACCTATAAGGTTTTTGAAGGGGTGAAGCTTTGACGTGTGATTGGTGATTCATGGTGATAAGACGTCGAATCCATTACGTCGGGTCGTGTCGAAAAACATGTCGAAATCGTTGCATTTCCTCACACATCCTCACAAAGCACCATCAAGAATCACCCCGCCCCGTCCGGCGGCCGATCACCGAAACACAGAGAGTCGGCACCAGCACGGCACTTATGGAAACTAAGAACAAATTTGGTTGTAGTTATTGTTATCAAAATCAATAATTGTTTGCGACGCACAGGGGTATCCACTTACCACGCTGCTAAAAGGTTGTAAGTGGCTACACTAATAAAGGGGTTGTATTGGACCAAGAGAAATGATAATCTTGGGATAATCCGAGATCATGACTGATCAACGTTTAGGCTTATGTCTACCTCACTGTTTGTACACTTTACTTCAAACAAATAGAATGTGATAAATATATGTGACTTGCGATCAAGCTGATTGCCGGAACTACCCATTGGCTTGTAACGTTAATGGACTTCTCAATTTATTCCAAAGGGATGAAAAAGACGTAAATATTTAAATCACATAGAACTATTAAAATTAAAAACAAAACCCTGTATGAACTAATAGGGTAGGCCCCCTACATCATTAAGATGACAAATAATAACAAAATGCCCGTCTCAAGCAAGAAATATAAAAGTTACCGGTTATATTTTAAATAACTAAGGACCAGACCTTCCATCTCACCGCCTTAGTCGGCGGCCAAACCCACCCAAAAGCAAAGGAAAAGCAAAATAGAGAACCGGGTGGGTGAATGTTGAATAAATAAAACAAACATATATGGACATGGAATAAAGGATGAGTCGATTTTGATTGGGTTGAAATGAAAATGATAACCTATATTCCTATCCGCAAAGATCGGTGCAATTAAGAGACCATGAAATATTTCCACCTCCATGTTACAAAATCCGACTCGCGATCTGAATGAAAGAACGTAACCAAACTACATGGCGTCGTAATGGCCGTCATAGTAGACGGGTTTCCCACTTCGATCGTCAAGGGGTCTCATCCACGTTGCCTTTTGAGAGGCTATTTCTCGATACTTGTCTTCCAGATTTAACCCCTTACTAAAAATTTATGATTATATTTATTCTTCGTATATTTTAGGTTATTTTTCGGTTTTTTAACTTAATATTTGCGTTACACTTGGTGTGTTATTAAGTTGCGATTAATCGTCACTTTGATTTTTGAACGAGCGTGGTTGTGTGAAAACTGGAGCTTGATGTAAACAACGTCCAATCATCGAACGTTAATATGCTTTTTATGTGTGCCCTTCTACCGACAGCCATTCGATAGTTATGTTTGCCGATTGATCCTGAAAGACCTCATATTAATCCGATTGTTGTGGTTTTTGTTAGCTTCAATTAATTATGAATAGGGGGAAGTTTTTGACAGCATTTTTAATGATTTTCCAGGCTCTAAATTCAGTGTCAAATTGTGAGTTCAAACCAGAGAAGATGTATTTGAACACGAATGAATTACTGGCATCAACTTTGCAACCACCCTGACGAAATAAACGGCTTCGGGAAAATAAACGGCTCTCGAAAAGATAATTGAATCACACAACCTTATAGTAGCCTCGGAAAGGAATAACATACAACGTTTTCATCAAATCAAAGGTAATCTTGATCATTAGCTCATCATTTTAGGAACCAAGGAATTAAATCATAGCTACGTTTTTTTCATGCGAAATGTTTAACAGGCCAATAAAAGTAAATTTTATTCAAACGTCAGGACATCCGATTACCCCGAGATTACCCAAGTATGTATTGCGATATTACCGTGAACGGCGATCCTGTCCACCCTTACACTTAGTAAAACCCTTTCCAATAAAACTTATTATTTATATGCTTGCAAATATCTACATGTAAACAAATATTATTCGCATTGTTGTGGATAAGGTTTTTGTTTAATATATACCTATACTTCAAGCCTATGGAGAATATACTTTGCCAAAAAGAAGAATAACCATTCAATTGAAACTATCAGTAATTCTTGCTGTGTGCATCTTGCACATACACATATATACATACACACATATATACACCTACACACACATATACAGACACACATAATATACCTACATACAAACATACATGCGCGGCCCACCCACCCACACAATGCAAACGCAAAACATCTTGGATGTAATTTTTTCACTCTTGTCTCTTGGAAAATCACACAGACACACAACACACACCACACCTATATACATACCACACTCCCACACATTGCTCGAACCCACACGCAGCATGCAACGCACAAAATCTTAGATCTATTTTTTTATCCCCTGGCTTGAAAAGCAGAAGGTGGATTTATGCTCTCAGTCAAGGCGTCGGCGGAGTCTGCGTCGGCGGCGTCCGCGTCGGCGGCGTCCACCACAATCTTGTGACGCGTTAACATGAGACCCATAGGGTTTATGATGTAACTTGGTGGGTGGATCGGAACTGCCAATGCCCTTCATCTGATTAGGGTATGGGCGTGGCATATGCTAATTGGGTACCTAATTTGCATAATCTACTGAGTTAATTTTGGGGTATTTTACCCAAAAAGCTTGTTGACAAACTATCTGAAGATCCATAGGTCCGATTTTGATGCAACGTGGTGGAGGGGTTGGGAATCATGTACTCTCGCTCTGATTAGGTATGTGGTCGCATGAATATGCAATTAATAAGCTAATTTGCTATTTATGGGCTCTATTTGGGGTATTTCAACCAAAAAAACTTGTGAATAACTATCTGAAGAATCCATAAGTCCGATTTGAATGATCTTGAGGGGTGTGGAATCATGTACTCTCGCGCTGATTAGGTTTTAGGTGGGTTTTGTCCTGGTTAAGCGGGTGTTGTCCTGTTAAGGGGGTTGTCCCCAGCTTTAAGGGGTGTTGGTTTAAGGGGATTGTTGGGGGTTTAAGTGGTTTTGTCTGGGTTTAAACGGGGGTTGTCCGGGTTTAGGGGGGTTTTCTGGACTTAGGGGGATTGGTTGGGTTTAAGGTGGTTGTCCGTGTTTAAGGGGTTGTCCTGGTTTAAGGGGGGGTTGTCTGGGCTTAAGGGGGCTGTTGTGGTTTAAGGTGGGTGGCACGAGTTTAAGGGGGTTGTCCAGGTTTAAGGGAGGTTGTCCGTTTAAGGGGTTGTCCAGCTTTAAGGGGGTTGTGGTTAAGGGTAGATTGTTGGGGTTTTAAGGTGGTTGTCTTGGTTTAAAGGGGTTTGTCCGGGTTTAAGGAGGTTGTCCTGGTTTAAGGGGGTTGTCTGGACTCAGGGGGATTGTTGGGGTTTAAGGTGGGTTGTCCGGGTTTAAAGGTGTTGTCCGGGTTAGGGGGGGGGTTGTCTGGGCTTAAGGGGGCTTGTTGTGGTTTAAGGTGGTTTGCACGAGTTAAGGGGGTTTGTCCAGGTTTAAGGGGTTTCGGGTTAAGGGGTTGTCCGGGTTTAAAGGGTTGTTGGGGTTAATGGTGATTGTTGGGGTTTAGGTGGGTTTGTTGGGTGTTTAAGTGGGTTGTCCGGTTTCAAGGTGGGGTCTGTCCTGGACTTAAAAGTGTGAATTGTTGGGGTTTAAGGTGGTTGTCCGGGTTTACAGGGGTTGTCCGGTTTTAAGGGGGGTTGTCTGGGCTTAGGGGGCTTGTTGTGGTTCAAGGTGGTTGCCAGTTTAGGGGGGTTTGCCCAGGTTTAAGGAGTGGATTGGGGGGGTCTGTTAGGTGTTTAAGGGTTTTGGGGTTTAATGGGGGTATTTGCAGCGATTATTTACAAAAAGTTGTAAACCCGCTCCCGCCATGGGGATTTAGCGGTTCGAGAACCTCGACGTTTATTTTCACTCTTGGAAATGGTATTTCCACTCTTGGATATTTGACCCCAAGAGTGAATCACTCTTGGAAAAATCCTAAAAGCTTTGTAAACCACGTCAAAACATGTTTTTACCATTGTAAGGAGTTAACCATGTAGTAAAGCATGTAATTTTGTACACAAACATAAATTTAAATCCAGGGTATTGTCCAAAATGATGATCCACTGCAACATGGTCATTTTTTATGGTAAATTTATTTATAACCCCATGTCAAAGCTACAATGCAAACCCTGGCAAGCGGTTGTCTGGAACCAGGAACAGTTTAACAATAGATAGTGTTTTTTAACAGTTTAACAAGAGTAACACAAGATTTGTAGTTAAACAGGTTTTGTATATATTATAATCTCTTGTTTTTTATGGTTATACAACAAAAATGTATGCTAGAAGGAACATTGGATTAAAACAAAAATAACATAATAATATGTTGCTGCATCTTTGAAACCTGATTGCTTGTTTGGTTTTTGTAGAGAGAAGTGTGGATAATTCAGTGAATTTGTTACATAATGGGGGGGGGGGGCTGTAGTAATTGTCTTGTATAAATGAACATTGGTGAAGTAGGATTGTGAAAGAACGAAGCTTGAAAATACATCAAAGCTAATAGTGAAGGTGAAACAGGGTGAACTTTAAACTATGCAATGGCAAGGATGATTAAACAGTAGCTGAAGCTTGAGCTATATATGTAATTTTCAGTATGTGAAACGGTGGTGAAGCTTCAAATCTGTCCAAAATTGAAAAAGTGAAGCGTCACCTTTGGAAATAAATAAAGGGTGAAGCCTGGACTAACAAATTTGCAGATATAGTTATACCGTGACTTTGTTTTTTGTAAAGCCAGTGAAGTAGTGGTGAAATCCTGACGTGATAAATAATTGGCCGAGGTGAAAAAGAGCTGATGACGTGAGGAGGGTGGGTTCACGCTTCAAATTTGACGCTGCATTAAGACTTTGCTTTTCAGATGGCCCAATGGTGGCCTATAAAAATATCATAACACGACACCTGGTAAAAAATCAGGAATAATTGCTGGTATCTCCCGGTCATGGGGTGTATGTGCAAGTGCCAGGACCTCATTCAAGTAAGAACACAATACACCTAATTCGGAACAACCACCTTTAATTTGTAATGCACTAAAAAATAAAAGTAAACGACAATTTGTCATAATTTCATGCAATTTTGAAAAAGTGAAATCATGAAAATATCTGTGATATAACAAAATCATGATAAAGCTACAAAAGCCAATCCTCTCTCCCCCCCTCGTCCCCAAATGAATCATCATCGATAAAAGTCGTCCCAATCGACTACTGCAATTTCAAAATAAGCATGCATGAAGTTGACTCTTGTTTCAGTTTACCACTGTATGTCCGCGCTTTGGAAACGGATGGCCGTCTATAGTTACCTGATCAAGATTCGCTTTGTGATATAACATGTCCATAAAAGAGGCGGAAAAATAAAGCATTTCTTAGAAATTGCTTGCCAAAATTCCCAACCACTACGTTCAATCATGTACAGAGCTAATCAACGTAAGTTCAGGTAGCGGTCTTGTATTAGTCTCAGACGTGACGTACAATCATCGACATCAGGACTAGTGGCAGTATTTCCATTTTGGGCCATCTCTATTTCATTGAATTGAAATGTCATTGGTAAGTCATATCCCAATTCCCATGCCATCCCATGGCTACGGTTTCTGAATTCAGCACTAGGCCAATTCATCTCATGATCTTTGTTTGGGCCTTTAACAGGACACTTCGGGATGAATTTTCGACACCTTTAACATGCGGTTCTATTCCACTGGTTTTCACGGTTTGGTGAACTGAAAAGCTCCAACTGGAGCATCACTCATGTTGAGGAAGAGGTCCGAGGGGGACAATCTATTCAATTGTCTGGAATCACATCTGGAGAACGCGTCGGTAAATGTTGTGCTTTGACCGCGTATGCACAGCTGCACTTGACCTAGTAACAAGCGTCTAGTAAACCTAATACGTCGCGCTATGGCCAATTCAGCAGAGATTATTGTACTTTGTTGCGTGCTACGGCTCGGCTTGGACAAACCTAGTACAGGGAACCTTACGTCGTTTTTGTGACATTGGTGGTCGGCACGAAATGAGGGTGATTCCGTCAATGTGACTCAAAAGATTTATACTGACTCGGTCTACGTGCCCGAAATTTCTGTATGACTCCGTTGTACTCTAGCGCCAAACACTCACTGTGATCGGCGCAGGGTGACGTGTCTCAGATTTGATTCCAGACATTAGTCAAGCGAGCCAATGATAAGAGCTTTACTGAATAGCCGATCTTCCTTGCTCAGTTCAGTACTAAGGTCACCGTTAGACGCGTTTGACCCCGTTTTCTTATCACGCCGTCTGTGCAGATTTGCCAAATGCACGCGGCATTTACCGGAATTTTCGTAATGTCTTTTTCCTATTGTTTTCGAACCAATATACTCGCTGGCATGGTGGTTGGACCAGAAGTGATGGCCAATATGTAATCTGTATAAGGTTGCTATAATCTAATATCAATTGTTGATTATATTTAATCAAAATATTAATGAAATTAACGTTTAAATGAAAATCGCATGTATTTCAAGAGTATTCCGACATTCTATTTTCTAACCGTGTTCTTAACTTCTACAAGAAGTTTTTGATTACGAGCATGGTATTTTTAAAATCTGACGTTGGCGCTTCTATCATGCGATTTTCTTTTTTGTGGGCCATTTTTCTTGCACGAAACCAGGTTTCAAAAGTAGGCAAGAGTTCACCAATAATTTGAAGGTATTCATGCTTTCCCCCTAATTAAACGAAACAAATGCACAAATGGCCGCCGCCGTTGTGCATTACGTGGTTAGGCAGCGCATTATTTACCATTACGCAGCACCGCTTTTAGAGTCGGCAATTAATCAAACCATTCGTCACGCTTAAAGCACGTTCGCTTAATTGGAGGGTTTTTTTTGTAAACAAAACCACTCTCCGTGATGTCCTCGTGGTCTTATTTTTCTCATCCAATTTCCACTTGAAATGAAACATTTTTACGAAATGTGAAACATAAACCTGTCTTGCTGTGAAGTTTTTAAATATGTTTGGAATCGGTGCTTTTTATAGGTGTTCGTCCATGTTAGTCGCACGCAAAAATATAGTACAAATTGGTCGACAAAACGATCGAAAAAAACATGTTTTTCAGTAAATTTTAATATAAATTTGAATAAGCATACACTAGTTTCATATATTTCAAGATATTTTGTCACTGAATTTATTTCATATAGGTCCATTTTCACCATAAAAATTTGGATTACTCGTGCCCCGCTATTCGCCATACTTGGGGTCACGGCAAGTGTGTGAGTGGGTGTGCACAACATCTGGAGCAACTATGCTGGCTTCATACTTTTTGTCCGTGCTGTCCGTCAGTGTCGCATAACCACAGTTGTCGTGTTGTCGCGCGTACTTGCTGTTTTTTTTGTCGCCGCGACAAAGTGCTGTCGCGTGTCGCTGCTACAGTGTCGCGAGTATGCATACTTTGTCGTGGTTTTTTGTCGCAGACGGCTCAGCATCATGGCGCCATTTGTTTACGTTGGAATCGTCTCACCCAAATCCCAAAATGAATTATTTTGAAATCGATGTCCCATCGCTGCGGAGGAGTTTAAAATATACTTCGTGCAGTTATTCATTGGTCAATTTTTTACGGCATCGGGTGTTGTCGCAGAAACGTTGAGTTCAAGTCAACTCTTCGATGTCTGTCGCAGGTAGAGCACGACAAACGATCGATTTATCGGCCTGTCGCAGCATGGTCGCAGCCTGTCGCGGCGACATGGCATATTTTTAGGGTCACGTGTTAACACGCTTGCGCTGTTGCACCAATTACTTGTCGTGGCGCCACTCGACACACGACAAGCTAGTAATGAAACCAGCATTACGCGTGACCGCCGTGCTGACTGTTGCCTGTAATAGTAAGAGTGTATGGTATGTGTCCAAGATCCCGAGGCCGTATTTGGGAAAAATGACTTCTGGAGCGTTTGTTGCTAAACGGATGGGATCTTGAGTGTTAACTGTTTATAACGTTGTCTTCTTGGTTGTCGGGTCTCTATTGCTGAATTCAAGGTGGTTGTCTAGTTTCAGGTCAACATTCCCATGCCAGATTAGCCTTTTTTTGTTATATCGCCTCTGTTCCAGTGATCCGTTTAACGTTGCCGAATTCGTAGCCTGTGGGCAGAATACTAAATTTTTCCGGAACTCGTCTACCGTGATGAACGTTTTTAATTGGGCGTACTCGAATAAATGAGCGTCCATAACGAAAACATTCCGATTAAAGAATTCGCCTGATTGCCTCGTATATTTAGGGTGCATTGGCGAACTAGGCCTTTCTCATATTTAACGGGACATTTCGTAATCCACAGCCTCGTCCCCCCCGACTTGCCTAAAAAATGTTGAGAGTTTAGATCATCTGAACCTAGTTCACATTG
>JAMKCH010078588.1:0-22132 GCA_023653785.1 Ophioderma brevispina | reverse complement strand
TTTTCAAACAAAAGAATATTGTACAGATCAGGGTGAATGTATTATCATGCATTGAACTAATCAATGTATTATTTTTCAGTGAAAGCACCAGAAATTATTATGTTGTGGGTGAAATGAGGAACTCACTCTCAAGAGGACAAGTATCATGAAATTCATGGAAATTTGGGGAATTTGACTGCTGAAACTAATGTAAAAGTCTACAAGTCTGTTGAGGACAAATGTGTGGACAATGCTCTAATGTGGAGGGACAATTTACCCTTCCCCTATTCCCCACTGGCTCCAAGATGCCAGGGAGGAATATGATGAAGAAAGCAGTGTTCAACAAAGAGCAAGGAAAGGATGGTTGGTGTTCAAAGGTCGCAGTTTACTTTCAACAAGGGTGTTTTTATGGTTCTTACCTTCTGCTGAAACCTGGAGTAAAGCTGAGACAACAAGACTGTTTTGAATTGAATTTCCCAATGCTACATGTATTTATTAGCAATTGCGACATTATAAAGTTATAAATTATGTTATATCACAAGAAGCAGCACTTTATACCTTCTTTTTATTTTAATATTTAATAAAGAATGTCTTGAAGATGATTTTCAATGGCAACTTTGTTGATATCAGGATAGCCGAAACTGGCCCAACAGGTTTTTGAACTGTCTCAGATAATTAGCCATAACTCCTAAACCAGACCCCCAAATTACACCAACTAAAATCTCATGAAAGCTGGAACACTCCTAAAAAGAATCAGTAAAACTCCACTTGAGATGAACTTAAATTTTTGGCCAAAAAATTAATCTTTGATTGTATATTTTTTTGGGGGGACAGTCTGTATATTATGAGAATGTGTACTTTTTTAACATATGGTGAAAACGAGAAAGAAATCGGTGTAAAAATAACCAAACAATGACTATTTCACTGAAAATGATGCAAACCTATTTTGTCCATGGCTAGCAGTGACAGAGGAAACGTGTATTGGAATTCTTATGGATTTGAGCACACGTAAGTCGTCAGGTATGCTGATTCTAGGGTTATTGTTCAGTTCTCTACGCATTGCAGCCCAGGATTGCAGCAATATTTGCGGCTGATCGTCCTGTTTTTTTGACGACCGCATCTCTCCTTGGACCTATTTAGAATCTTGCCATCTCCAAAAATTTGTGTCTGCTCATCTTGATTGCCATCTTACTGGGAACCCTACTTTGAGGAAAGACGTTTACCCATTCACACTCAACTGCAACTAAACTGCAATATATTTCTCTCCTCTTTGGTGAATTGCGGTCGTGGCACCATTTGCGCGCGTTAACCAAATTCATATTGCATTACAATGGGAGATGGGTGTGGGATTTAGGTTACCTATCATGCGACAGATATTATGTTATGTGCCGAAGAACAAAATAATAAAGTACAGGTTTTAGGTGCTTTTCAGGCTTTACATGTGAACAATTGATCTGACGACTTACGTGTGCTCAAATTCATAAGAATCCCAATACATGTTCCTTTGCAATTGCCAGCCGTGGACAAAATAGGTTTGCATCATTTTTTAGGGAAATAGTCATTGTTTGCTTATTTTTCACCGTTTTCGTTCTCGGTTTCGCCATGTGTGCGAAATGGTACATATTCTCATAATATACAGCTAAAACCAGGATATGAATTGGTGAAGTAGGTAAATTGCCGTTTCTGGAGGGTAACGTCCTTTCTGAGACACCCATGTATAACAGGTGTCCATAAAAATTGTGCAATCAATAAACTCTGATTTCTCAAACTGCTACAGCTCTGAATTTCATTTCATGGAGGACATTAAATATCTCTTTGGTTAAATGTGAAAAATACCATGACAATCCGCCCACACAAGCCAAGATTGACGATTATGAAAGGCCATCTTTTTCACCCATTTCCAAGTGATTTACACAGTAACACCATTGTCTGTTCTGCTGTGGGTAAGGCGATTTCAAAATATTGAATTGTACTGCTGCATCATGGCATACCATAACTATACACTGAGGAACAATAAAATGCACACAATATTAGTGTTTTAGATTTATTAAATTGCTAGTAGGCATTAGATTTAGAATGTAAACACGCAATTATTTAGGCTACAGTCGCATTCTAAATGGTTATGATCAACACAACTTATGTCCTATTTTGTTTCTTTTTTCTACTCAAGTTTAATAGCATTTTTTGGCTAAATATTAATTGTAAAACATAGGGCACATGTGTTGTAATAGCTAGTCACGTTTCATTTTTACAAGAAATAACTAGCTTAGTGACAGTTAAAGTCCTTTGGCACGGCATGGCTTGTTGCCTGCCCTCGTTTAACAGATTACAACAATGATACAGACACAGATACCGGTACGTTTTTTCTTGACGTTTTCTCGTCTTTTGAAGTTTTTTGTACATAACACACTGGAAGAATGCCATTCCTTTAAGTTAAGAGGTATGGGACAGTTGAAAAGATGAAATCGCGTGCGTGGCGAGAAAGCGAGGAGAATTGTGGAATGAAGTGAAAGGAGGGGAGGGCGTGGAGGAGGGTGTTAGTGGAATGAAAGAGCTAAAAGGTTACTAGAAGCCTGAGAGAGTAGCGTAGGACTAAGGAGGAGGGGAGGGTTAATTTGTCACCAAGAAACATAGCAGGAAATAAAGTAAAGGCAGTGGGATAAATGATTGTAGCCCGGGCCCGGGAAGTGGTTCAGGAAGAAACACGGGTGAGTGGGTAGTGGGTGGCAGGGAGGAGGAAAGGTGGGGATGCAGAGATGAACTAGTGAAAAGGAGGGGTGAGGGGGGTGGGGCACGGGGTCAGAAGGAAGGAACGGATGAGGGTGGGGGGGGTCGACAGGTAAAAGAACAGGGAAAGTAGGAAAGAGGAAAGAAGGGGAGAGGGAAGAGAAGGGCAGATAAAAGGGATAATGAGATAGGGGCGGATTGCGGGTAGGGAGGGGGTAATGGGGCGGAGGATATGGTGGGGGGGGGAAGAGGTAAACGTCGTGGAGACGGGGGGATGGAGAGTGTCTGGGAGGGGAAGATGGGGAAGGAGAGTGGGAGACAGCTGGTGAAAGGGGGGGGTGACAAGGGTGAAGAAATTATGGTAAATGTGTGGGGGGGCGAGAGATAGTGGGCATGTAGAGACGTAAAAGGGAAGGGGGGACCAGGGAGGGAACAACCGATTTAGGAAGAGCAGAGGGGGAAGAGAAGAGAACGAATGAAGTTGAAAAGGAGAAAAGATAGAGGACGTGATGGGGTATTTCGGTTGGAGTGATGTGTGCTAGAGGGGAAGAGGGCCCATGTAGAAAGGTAGAAGAGGAAGAGTAAGAAGGGGAGGCGGGAGGGGATCTGGAAGGGGCTAGATGGGAGCACGTAAGGGTAGGGGGGGGGGGGGTGGGTGAAGGAAGATTAGTTGTCGGGGGACGGGAGGGAATGGCACAGGCGGGTCAGGAGGGAGAGAGGGCAGGTCAATAAGAGAGGGAGAGCAGGGGGGGGGAAGGAAATGATTAGAGTAAGCGAGGCTTAAAAGAAAGAGGAAGGGGGAGCATGGGTTAGGGGTGGGCAGGAAAGGCAGTGAGGGGACTGTGTCGAGAAGCAAGAAGAGGTGGGGGTCGGGCGTGAGATCAGGGTACAAAGCGGTGGAAGTGGAAGAAAATGGTGGGAACGAGGGACTGGTGATGAGTAAATCAGCCGGAGAAAGAGAGGCGGAGAAGGTGGAGGTGCAACCATTTTGAACTAAGCTAAAGGATCACACCTGTCCATTTTATATTGCTACTTTAACAATTGAGTCGAATCTAAAATTTCGTAAACATCCATTGCTTCTTAAAATTTGTTCAATTTACATGCACTACCCCGACAGTGAAAGTTCAACAGTACCCCTTTAGAATGATTATTGTCAGGCTGTCATTTAAAATGTTATTATTGTTAGATATTATTAAGATATTTTGTATCATATACAGCATTGTATTAATTTAATAGCATATCACCTTCAGGTTCCGAGTTTACATATCATTTAGTCTACTGCCACGACTGAGCCACGAATCTACCTGATGTACCGATAATCACAACTGTGTAAATCCATTGGAACGGATGAAAAACGGATGGTCTTTAATAATCGATTCTATCTCTTGTTTGTGTGGGGCTGATTATCATGGAAGTTTGCACAATGTATAAAAGAGTATATTACTATCCTCCATTAAATCAAATTCACAACTTCAGCATTTCTGGAAACGGAGTTTATCCGCGTGCACCACTTTGTTTGGGACCCCTGTATAAATGTTGAGTTTAGATGGCGGCGCGATGCAATTGCACGCGAAACGTTGAATACGTTTGTTCGCCTTCCCTTAACCTTAACCGACCTAAACCTTTCTTATACTCACGTTAGACTTTGCTATTAGATTGTCGTCGTTCCAACCCCATAAGCTTAGTATATGATCCTCTCTTTGATCACAGCCATGAACCCTCGCCTTTATTCTGTGGGAAAGCCCACCAACCAAATACTTCATTCACATGATGAATATTTCTACTATCAAGAGAAATTGTTCTTTTCTTTATTTTATCAATATCTTATACCTACTATCGATCATATGCTTTTGGGTAGGGCATTTTACATTTTAATACCTCAAGGCCACCGATGTATTTGGAGATGCACTTTCCGTTGTAAAAACAAGCATTAAATTGTTAGTCTAAAGTACCCCTAACCCTTTTACAGATTAAATAAAGACATATACACTCTTTCAGTAATTGTCATATCCTGGCCTGACGCGTTTATTGGCTTTCGGGACGGTCACGTCCCTGGTTTGTTTCAAGGAGAGCGTTGTCCTGTTTTTTTCGTCCTCATTTCGGTCTCCTTGATATCTTCGAAGCTTTCTGAGTAGGGTGGTACATTTTGTGACCCCAACTTTTTCTGCTCCCAGTTGAATTCAGCAGCCTTGACGGAATAAAGTACAGTATCACTACGTGCACTTTATTTTCTCAATGCTGCTAAATTCGAGCTGGGAGCAGGCATAAGTGGGTGCAGGTTGGCGAGTAAATGTACCAACCCGTCTGAGTACCAATCAATTTAGACCTCTATGGCGTGGCGTACCGAGGTAAAACAGGTAATCGAGCCAGGGTTACAAATTCTCAGGTCGTCCCGGTGACCTGATCCAGTAAGTGATTAAAGAACCCAAATGCGCGTGTAAATAAACCAAGGTTAATTTAGCCCAACATTTCGGCAAGTTGGTCGCAATCGCTGAAAAATCAAGACGAATGCAAATGTTACATCTTGTCGCTTGTTCCCTGCCAGGCAAAACGCCACTGCTTCATACTTGTATGTGATTTGCTCAAGGGCGCAAAGGGCTTGCCGGTAATCTGCTTGAAACCTATTACATTTTGATCACGCGCCATTATACACACAGTATCGTACATAAGCATATTAAATTAGCATGGTACGGTTCTTTGATCAAGACCGTTAATCAATATGAAATTTATGAAAATATGATTGAAACTTGAAACAGTATTATACAAAATTGGAGAGAAGAATTACATTAAACTGAAAGATATATTTATACTGTACCTGCTATCTTTCCTAACCCTTATCATTAATGCATTAAGTATAATAGTGAAACTGAAAGGTAAACGGAAGTCAGGCTGGTAATAATATTTCATGTAAGATTCAGAGAGAGTGGTGCGTGTTGTAACGGACGAACACATTTCATTGTCACACAGCTAAGTGGACCATTTTAACAAGTACCAGTCATTGACCATACTGGGAAAACAGTCAGTATATTTGTTTGATTGTTTGTTTGCGTGTTTGTATGTTTGGTTTGTTCGCGTGTTTGTCTATTTGTGTATTTGATTAAGTACTTGTTGGTTTTGGCTTGTTTGTTCAGCTCGGGCAAGGACAGGTGAATGTGCTTTGTAATGACTCGTAAAATCATCGAAGCAGGCATAGAAATTCATCACTATCCCATGATATATTCGTTATGAAGCCTCTAAGGGCCCAAACGTGCAGGAATTTTTTGCACAGGATTAAAAGGTTTCACCTATTAAGGCCACAATATATATTCCAATATTTTTGTGTATTTTTTGTATGAAATGACTTGAATAACGTCAGTAATGAATGTCATACAACTGCTTATCGAATACAGTTCTACATTCAGATAGAAAGAAAAAATATTGAAAACAGCGTATGATTTAATAATTAAGAAACTGTTTAATTTGCTTTCAGGTATAACTTCTATTAGACCTGACATTTCAAAAGGTCATTGTCGAATGGTCGGTGACCGGGTGACTTCTTTCTTGTATCATTATTATAAAGCCAGTTATGGTGGCTATTATTATTAATTACTTCTACCTTCTACATTCTTAGCTACCCGATCAAGTGCACATTTCATTTAAAAATAGTGCTTTGCAACCGATGAACTTCCTTCACAAATTGATGCACTACGATGTATTAAAATAACTAGACAAATTTTCATTAACTCGTATATGAATATCCCAATTAAGTTTGCATTTATTCGAAAACCCGATTTAAAAATTTGTATTTCACGCTGCAAGCATACCATAGATAAATTCATTTCTTTCATGATATTACAAAATACCAGTTTGGAATTGATAGTTTATTATCCTTGTTTATTTCTGTTGGGTGCAGCATTTAATAGATAATGACGCCAATGTGATGAAAGTCAGTGGCAATGTTATGAATTTTGCCAAAATTAATATGTCACGTTTGTCATTTTGCTGAGTGGTTGTACAGGTCTGAGCTTTTCGTGCTAAATGCGTTAACCTTACTGAATGAAGGTGACCCTGCTTATCTTATCTAATGATTCTATCTGACAATGGTAGCGCGACTTTGATTTTCTTATCATTGTCAAGATCGGTCATTCAACTGCTGGACGAAGGTCTCAGCATGCTTTCCCCATAGTTCTCTCAGCCTTCTAAAATGCCTTTAATTTGCTTGAAACCTCATCTCTTCATCCTGCTTGGCCTTCATCTGTTCCTTTCCCCTCTATATTTGAACATCTGTTACGACGTCTAATTAATGAGTCTGATCTAATTTTTTATATAGTAACACTGTTTATATTTTAATCAGATTGGGTTAAGAATTTGTTTGTTACAAAACACTTACATTCAATAATGATACGCGCAAAAGTTAAGATTTAAGGGTACAGTCTCACAGTTCACTTATCAAAAGAAGCATTTAAACAATGACATGTCCTCACAATGAACACTCCAAAATGACAGTCATGCGAAAATATAAAATCCACGGTATATAGTCCCATGGGAATCTTCTCAGTCCGGAAGATAACTTTGTCCAGCAGTTCAAGACGACTGGTTTTTCCCTCGACGACACTTAATAGTCCACAGTATATCATCCGGGATATAATCTCATGTTGCTTATCTGTCGCAAATGTCCCTTTTAGTACCACAATTTGGAATCCTATAGCAACAGACTTAGTTACCAAACGTTGTGAAAGTCCACCAGGGGTCAATTCCAAAATTTGGCAATACCCAATTCCTAATAACGCGCGTTTTTTTATAATTAATTTATATTTTTGACACGAAGACCTCTATTTAAATGAGACATGAGGACATTTCCAGAAAGAAGCCCTCAATTTTTTTTCTAAGTAGGAGTAAGGGGATGTGGAGAAAGGCAACAGAGGGTAAAGGGGTGTAATTCGTGTTGGGGCGGGCGAGGGGGTCGGACAGTAAGGGCGTGGCCTCTCTGCTTATCTAATCAGATCATTAAGGTGGTCAACGACAGAAAATCAAGCATGCTTTTCTATAGGGACTATACGATAGCGTGCACGGTACAAAACATAGTTTTTTTTTGTTTTCTTTTGTACTTCGTTGTACAATACACCTTCGAAACGTTCTTCGTAGGTTTCTACCACCAATCAATGCAATTGAGAGAATTTTGTATTCTCAATAATCTTCCTCCTGACCCTTTAACTGTAATGTGAGCTGTTTCCCTTTAATATTAATTACTAGGCGGTCCCCGGGCGTCGCGATCACCTGGGATTCGCGATCAACTGGCTTGAATGACCTGATCAACATCAACTCACCAAGTTTCATGATGTCCATACACCAACGTTTACCCCATTTGAACCTCTTTGACCTTGCATGACCCCCTATGAGCCTTTGATCCACTAACCAATACAAACTGGGTCTTCGGAAGGTCACGGGGCCCCACCCACCAAGTTTCAGAACGCGACCCTCGTCTCCGAGAAAATAGACGCGGCCCGACAGACATACAGACAGACAGGCAGACAGACGGACAAACAGGTTTTATTATATAGATATACGTAATATTTAGGGCAGTTCAATAATATTTATATCCCTTCTTCCGACCGTAGGTAGGGGTGCAAACAGCGTTTTGTTGTAGAAAAAAGACGGCCCCTTCTTACATAAAAATGCGTCACTCTTTAGGGGCATGCAATCATATTTATATCCTTCCGGGCGGATGGGAGGGGTACAAATACATTTACTTTGTGAAAAAAGACGATCACCTCAGCGTAAAAAAATGTCGTCACTCTGAAGAGTAAATTATTATTGCACAGTCCCCCTCAAAGCAAATTTCGCCCGCTATTATATATATCATGTTACGCTAATAAGAACCCACCATCATGATGCGTACAACAACGAAATGTATTGGTCACAAAATTGGTCATTGTCATGTTATGGTAAACGTGGTTAACGTTGTGAAGGGTTTTAAATAAACTTTGCCGTATGGTTTCGGAAATAAATATTGATGAGCGATAGTGACGAGATGGCGAGGTAAAAAGGAATTCTATGTAAACGCAATTATTGGCAATATATGACTTATCAACGTAATATAAAGTCGTGGTTATCTGGTATAAGGTTGTGAGCCCTTGAAAGTAAGGACCCATTGCTATCTCAATTTCGGTTAGAACATTCAAAAAAAGTTCTTAAGGACAATGTACACAGACATATTGTGAAATATATGATTCATAACATTTTTTTTTTCTGATATTCTTTACGTCTGCTACCCATTATTGAAATTCACCACTTCTGATTGGGCAGTGTTTTTACTGCCTATTATTCTTCAAAAATTGGCTAATTCATTATTTATAAAATGTTATTTTCGAATGTTCTAGACCAGTCTTCGCTGCTGATTCTGAATCTGACTGTGTGGACGAGCAACACCACTTGGAAGCATTTTCGTACAAACGCAAAAATTCAAAATTGCCGCCATAAAAACAACTTCAAACTCGCACAATATTTTGTAATCACTGCGTCTGTTTCAAGCTCAGGTTTTTAGCAAGTTATGATTCTTTGAGACTCGATTAAAATATATCAATACAATTCATTATGGCACGATACATCAGTGCGGCAAACGTGTACGGAAGAACGGGTTTGGCGCAGCGTATCTTCCGTCGCCTCTCACCAATGAGTTCTCTGGTTCGCTTAGCGTGGAGGCTCGTTTATCGGCGGCTTTTACTACAAACTTCTATATGGATAAAAATATTAGACTTGCACTACTACTACTCCGTCATTAAGTACGTCACACTCGTCCTGTTATGACGTCTCGTTTACGCCTAAGGTCAGAAATCCCTTTCGCACACAAATAAATGGTTTCAATTTGTACGTCCCAAAACATTAATAAATCAAATTTACACAATTATACACAATTTATAACTGATCTTATGTTCAAGAGGCGGTGCAGTTCAACGATTATATGTCCTCGCAGCGAAGACTCCAAAATGACAGCAATGGCAAGTCCGTACAAAACTCCTCAGGTAAATATTTCCAAGGAATCTTCTCAGCCTGAAGGTATCTTGTCCAGCAGTGCAAGACGACAAGGTTAAGTTAAGTCCCTGGACGATAATAAATCCACTATATTAGTCCAAGATAATCACCACGATTCTATCTGTCTCACATTTGGAATCCTACTTTGATTCCCTGCACTTTCGGCTTCAAAGACGACAGTAGAATAATACAGCAACTCTGCTCACATGAATATATATCCAGGCACTAGGTACTTGATGCTGCTCCTTAATGCAGAGTAAACTAGCTTCTTCTAGCTACTTGTTACCAGTGGATGCTGGCAGAGAGTCCTTCCAGTGATAGGATTTAACTACTCCCAGATAGATTCCCTTTCTAACAATATCATTACATCATCTCATGCATCAACTAACCTTACACTAACTGACCAATCGGAATTCATCACCCGAATTACATCACTTCTATATATATAACTCTATGGGGAATATCCCAGATCTTGCATGTGTTGATCTTTTAAAGCATAACACTGACTCATTCTAAGTTTACATCTGGGAATTCCCCACTTCCCTTATTGTGCAATCATCTAACAGGTGCATCCTTCATAAACAACTCTAGGGAATCCCCTTTTCTCTCTTTTAGAGTAAACAAAATACTTTTCCCGTGAGAAATCTTTTTCTCAATAAAAATTGAGAAAATAATATTTATCAAAATTTTTGAGGGTATATAACACTCTCCCTTAAAGAAAATTTGAATGACATGAACATTTCCAAAATCTGGCCTTTATACCTTTAACCATTTTTTGTGGTTAATTTTACATACATTTTACACAGTGCAATGTTACACTTTTTATTATAAAATGTTTCTTGGCATTGCTGCCTCAGTCTATATTACTAAAGTTGTAATATCAAATTTCGGAACAAAATTTAGGCACCTCTAGGCAAGGCATCTGCCAAGACATTATTTTTTCCTTTGATATTTCTTATGTCCATATTGTATTCTTGTAGAGTTAAACTCCACCTGACAAGTCTCTGATTTCTGTTTTTCATCCTTGTGGATGAAGTCAACGGATTGTGATCCGTTGACACTATAACTGGTGTGCACTGTTGTATCAAGTACACTTCAATTTTGCAGGACCAGTAAGCAATGCAAGGCATTCTTTCTCAGTTGTTGATAGTTTTTTCTGATTTTTGTCAAACTCTTAGATAAATAACATACAGGTGATCTACATCATTTTTTTTATCTGTTTGCATGAGAACTCCACCACAGCCTACGTCACTGGCATCAACTTCCAACTTGAATTTGTTTTCTGAAATCTGGCGCAATGCAAAACTGCGCATTCATCAAAATATATTTGATTTTCTCAAACGCTTTTTTGGCATTGCTCTGACCAGACAAATTTTGCGTTTTTCTTCAGAAGGTTGTTCAGCGGGACCACGCAATTTCTCTGAGAATTTGGACCAGTACTTCTGTAATACCCGACCATACCTAAGAAACTCATGAGATCTCTTTTACTCTGTGGTGTGGGGAATTTCTCAATTGTCTTCAACTTTTTGCAGTGATTGGCCTAATTTGCACTTGTCCTACAACATCCCTAGTATGTGACATTTGCATGGCCAAATTCACTTCAACAGATTCACAGTTAAACCTGCCTGAGATATTTTCTCAAACACATGATGGAGCTGTCTCATGTGTTCTCCCATGTTTCACTGTACAAGGAGACATCGACATGGCTTCACAATTTTCTATGTCTGCAACTACTCTGTTCACTAACCTCTGAAATTTTGCTGCCGAATTTTTTGAGACCAAATGCCATTCTTTGTATTGGTATAGGCCATCGGCGTACAAAGGCTGAAATTTCCTTTGCACGGTCATGAGGGAACTTGCCAATACCCCTTCAACAATCAAATTTGCTAACAAATTTGGCATTTCAACTCTATCTATGCATCAATCAATCCGGGATCGGCTATGAGTCGGTTTTGGAACAGAGGTTGACGTTTCGAAAATCTGTGACAAACGAAATGAATCATCAAGGTTTGGGAACCAGAATACATGGGAACTCCATTCACTATTGCGTTGCTCTACTTTCCATTGTCTAACATGTATTTCTCCTCATTCCTGATATGTTGCAACTTGATGGTTACCCTATAAGATGTTGCTTTACCGGCTCGGAGTCCCCCTACATCTATGTCATGGGTTAGGACATGTGTATCACTGGGTACATCATGGAAATTTTTTCCCACTCATGAATTACTCTTTGAATTCACCTTTTGACTTTGTGGGAGGTGACCTAATTTCTGGTCTAAATTGGCAGTATGTCAGAATTTTTCAATTTGACACCATACTCATTTCTGTGTTTACAGTGCCTGTTTGTTCAAATTCTAACTCTGTTATGTCCACCCTGTGCACACCACATCAACTCTAGATGACATTACACATTCAGGCTTTCGGTCACACTCTTTCATTATACTCTTTGAGCATATTATGTGACATAATTGTCGACTTTTACGTCTATCTGGTGTGTTTGATCACATATCAAGGTCTCCCATATGTTCTCATCTCATATGGTCCAGAATACTTGGCTTGCAAAGGATGCCCCTTGTATTGGAAAAAGTGCCAACACTTTTGTCACCTGGCTTGAACACTCTGTTTCTGGCATCTTTGTCATACCATGTTTTCATTTTTGCCTGGCTCTGCTTGAGATTGTGTTTGGCAATTTCTGTGGCTCTTTGGAGCCTGTGCCTGAATTGAGACACATGTCTAACAATTCACATCAGGATTTTTCACACAACCACTTTCTTTCAAGTAGTTTCAATGGTCCCTAACTTTGTGACTCAAACACCAACTCAATGGACTGAATCCTAAGACTCTTGTACAACCTCCCTGGTAGCAAATAACAGGGGATGAACTCTCCTCATCCCAATCCCTCTCAAAGTCAAAACAATAGGTTTTATCATTGGTTTTCAATGTTTGGTGGTACCTTTCTAAGGGCCCCCCTTGGATTCTTGGTTGGTATGCTGAAGAACTGGACTGGGAAATTCCCAAACTGGTCCTAATTTGTTGGAATAAACCTGACATGAAATTTGATCCTTATCTAATGAATTGATTTTGGAAGGCCAGAATAGGGTGAAACTTTGTTAGAGCTTTCAATATACTCTGTGCCCCAAAAAAATATTCTCAGGGTATATCCTCATGGAAATCGTGTGGAGCACACATGATGGTCAGTAAATTCTGATTTCCTGACTTGGTCTTTGGAAGTGGTCCCTACGCAACATTAACACCCTACTAAATGGCTCATCAAATGCTGGTATTGTTGCAAGGGAGGCAGTAGGAATTTCTGATTAGGCTTGCCCACCTATCTGCATGTGTTACAAGTCTTGACAATACTCAGACACATCTTTTCTGAGTATTAGGCCACCAAAATGACCCTATTCTGTCATGTGTTTTTTCTCACACCTAAGTTTCCTGCCATGTGGACTATCATGTGCTTATGCTACTCACTTCCCTATGGTATCCCTTTGGCACTACAATTTGATGCACTACCTTCCATTCTCATCTACAAGTGCATCCGGGTTGGCCGCCATTTTCTCATGAGGACCCCATTTTGTTTGTAGAAACTACAGGAATTTTGCTCGCTTCCTGTGCGACAATGCCCTCTCACCTATTTCCTAAGTGCTTGGGTCGTGGTGCTGCTCATTTACCATCTGTCCGGGCTTAAAGAGGTCTCCTTTACGTCCCTAACTCTAGTCATATGTGCCAGCGGCTGGATTTTAGTGTTTACCAGCTGTTCACTTTGTTTGTGCTCATGGGCTGGATTTTCACTAACAGGGAATTAGTCTCCCCTGAAAGAGGGGAAGATGACCTCCAAATTCCTCTAAATTTGAGAGAAAAGTATCCTCTAAATTTGGTACCAAGTCATCCTCGACGCGCTTCCTATATGTTTGAGTATTTTGACTCATCACCTGCTCACTGTTTTCCGTGAGCTTTTCTGTCATGACCTATTTAGCTGCCATGCTGGAAATTTTGTTTCCCTCATAATTTATCACTGTACAGGGCACCTGGGAAACTATGGATCTGGTAGTACTTTCCCCCTGCCAAGCATTCCCAACAACATGGATACCCCTTTTACTGGGGAGTTCTTGTCTAACACAATTGTGACAGTTCCATAACCAAGTCTGATTTCAAATTCCATTTTGGTGAATAGGTACACTAATACAATCCATACCTATCCACTGAAATCACTATTCCTGTGGACTCTCATATCAACATGGAATGCATCTTCCAATATCATTGACGGCGCGCAGCACGTGTCCCGCATGAATTCTAATGGGTGTTTGGATCTAACTATCACTGAAGTGACACAAACCCTCCAACAAAAGGCTTAAAGTCATCCCTTCCTTTTCTGTGGTCAATTCCCTTTTGTTGATTTCTTGTTTCTGAACAGAAGAAGGAACTTTTACCTCAAAGTAACTGCCAAACCATTGTTTTGACTCACTTTTGGCTCCTCCTTTTGGATGGATAGCCATGTATCTCCCAACACCAAGACCTTGTATGTCCTGGCTTCTTACAGTGATGCATTTGAACTTGATTTGGGTCCCCATCCCATGGTTTCTGAATTAGCACAATTCTTTCTTTAACTCCCCTTTTCATGGGAACTGATGGATTTCCCTCCTGAGTGCTACCATTTGTTAGAACCCGACTTATTGGTTGATTTGTTGTACCTCAGTAAATTCTTGGCTAGGCCTACAGTAGGACTTAATTTGTGGGTCAATGCCATAATCGTCGGCCTTTTCGGCTGCTTCACGCAAACTGTAATTTTGTTTTCATCTCAGATTCGTTTTGATATCTGGATGTAGACACCTGTTTGAACTCCTTCACTATCATAACTTCCCTAAGTTGACCAAATTTTTGGCCCGAACTTCTTTCGAAGAGAAGCCAGCGATCAAACATTTGTTGTCCTTTACACGGGCCAAATTCAACAATGGTCTGGTCATCCTTTTTCTGACAAGACCTTAATTTTTGTCTAATGCCTCTGGGCACCAACATATGCTTTGAGCACTGCCTGCTTTACCTCGTCATAATCACTACATCTTCTAATGACATGGCCGAAATATATTTCTCGGGCTTACCAATGAACCACGACTGTATAAATCAAGGTCCCAAGACATCCTTGGCCATTCAAGCTATTAGCAATTTTTTCTCAAATTGTAGAGTTTGTCTACTTCTTGTTCCTGAATTTGAACCAGGGGGGGCCCGGGAACAAAAAAAAAATATTTTTCGCCCCTCAAAACCAGAGGGCTTGGAAGAGTCTGCATGAGCTAGCCTGTTGCTTCAATTTCTCTACCTTCTAGTTGAGCTTCAAGCTCTTTCTTTTTCAATATCCATTTGCATTTGCCAACTCCATCTCTTTTTTGTTGCATTTCTTTTTGGTTTGATTTGATGCTTTTCTTTTTCTAATTCAATTTCCTTTTTCTTTTTGTTTTTTGTTCCATTCTTTTCCTGTTTTTGTTCCATTCCATCTTTTTTCAATTTCTATTCCCATTCCTTTTGAATTGCAAGTTCTTTTAACTTGAAAGCATCACTTTTCCCTGTTCCAGAATTTCTTCTATCCTATCCAAATATAATATCCCAAACATCTTCCTGGAAAAAATTTTTCAATTAAGTAATTTTTTGATCACTTGCTTCTCATAGCATTTTTTGCTTCAAGTCCTAAATGCTTTGCTAGTTTCATTAACTCAGGCTTTTCAGCTCATCAAACTTCTCCCAAGTTATTTGCCCTATGAACCCTTCGGATCAACTCTACATTGTGATTGTACTCTACAACACATATACTAACTTTGACCAAACTACAATGTTAGTACATGTCATACCCACATAAGTTTTGTCAATGCAAAAATGTGCACCATGTTTACAATAGTTATAACACTTTTTAGGTGTGTAAATTCTGAAACAATAAGGCCCAATTTATCGCAATCAATTCCCATGACGAGCCCCCAAGTTCTGTTATGACTCTCGTGGACGCTAAGGGTCAGAAATACCGTTCGAACACAAATAAATGACCTTGTGCACAAATGATCTGAATTTGATGTAACATAACAGATTTTAATGATTTGTAAAATTGGTTCAAGACTTTGTACGGGGGGATGCCAAAACATTACATAAAATACAAATTTACACAATTAATACACAATTTATTATAACGGATCTTAATGTTCAAAAGATGGCGTTTCCGTTGCCACATTATATGTCCCTCTTGGTTAGTAGGCGGTGATGTCATTCGACGCCTCACGCAGGCCACCTACGGGCCCTGGTCCCGATTCGCTTCCGCTTTCCAATAAAACTCCTCAGGTATATATTCCAATGGAATCTTCTCATCAGTCGTGAAGGTAATCTTGTCCAGGGCAGGTGTGTTCAGACGACCATGTTAGTTACGTCCCGACTATACTAAATCCACAGTATAATTAGTCCAAATAATCACCAACGATTTCTATCTGTCCACAATTTGGAATCCTACGTTGATTTTCCCAGCCTTTCGGCTGTCAAAAGAATGCACAGCTGAGACTAATTATAGCACTCTCTGCTCACATGCAATTATATATCCTGGCACTAGGTAATTGATGTCTGCTCCTTAATTCGAGTAAAAAGCTTTTTTATTATTGTTAGTTTTATGTGGGATGGGTCTGCAGAGAGTCCTTCCAGTGTAGTAGATTTAACTACTCACAGATTGATTCCCCTTTCTAACAATACGTCATTACATCCAATCCTCATATGTTTGACATACCCATAACCATACACAAGCGTTACCAGTCGTAATTCCTCCCGCCTCGCTGTGCCCGTACACTTCCTACTCTCTCTAGGGGGCGGACTCTATGGGGGATTCCCAGATCTTGCAATGTTTTTGATCTTTAAAGCATAACAAGCTGACTCAGGTACAAGTTACATCTTGGGGTAAGTTCCCCAACTGTCCCTTACTTTGGGGGCAATCTATCTAACAAGTGCATCCTGCCTACGACCCACTCTCGTGTCCGTCCCCTTTCCTCTACTTTTCTCTTCCACCACCCTCGCTTTTCCCTGTTCTCCCTAGCTTTTCTGCCCCCCGTTGCGCCCCTCCTCTTTTCCTCCCCCTTTGCGGTTCCTCTCCCCCGTCCTCGCCCCTCTGCCTCTCTCGCCCCGATATTTTGGAAGCCAGTATTGAAAATCTGCAAAAAACGCCGTTCCTGATCTTTGCGGACGTTAAACTTTCTGAACAAACCACATGGCCTGACGATGTGTGCTTGGATGTCTTAAGTATAATTTTTATAACCTAGGGTTGCCTGGCAAAAAAGCGAGAAAGTAAATTTTCCATGCTGTAATGTTTCCCAGTAAATGGCTTGGGTGGTAACAGAATCCGGCCGATCTAAGGTTCCTTGCAGAATTGGGGCTACCTGAAAGCCGATCAGAACACTCCCTGTGATTGTTGAACAGCCCCACGACAATGGAAATCTCTTGGTCTGCCCAATGTTGGAGCAGCAGTGTACAGACAAGGACCTTCAGAATTAAGTGTAAGTAATCCCAGACATTGTAGTCCCACCTCGAGCTGGATCATATTTGAGACCCACTCTGTTTGGATACGAAAGAAAAAGGGTGGTAACAACGTCTTCCTGTGAGCTCTTTGAATCAAGATGACCGTCCGACCTCTAGCCTTTTACTAATCTACCTCTATGGCTTTAGTAGAATTTGGTTTCTCGATCCACGCGTTCTCGCAGGTTTTCTCCGGATGCTCTGTTCTCCTCCTGCTTCTAAATGGAGCTCTTGACACAATCTTGATCTGGTATTAGATGGTTTCTCTGATGTGCTGAGCGCCTTTCACGGTTGCCGCACAGCGCCTTGAGCACGTGTGGATATGTCGCGCGTTATAAATGCACATTATTAGTATTACTATTGTTATTCAGTGTCTGATTCAGAGGTTCGAAATATATTTTTTGTGTATGAATGAAAATAGTCACTAGATAAACATAGTACCCTAAAACCATTCAGAAATTTTGAGATGCATCGGCATTATCTTATTTGATGCAGTAAAACATTTATGTGTAGTATTAACGTCCCATATGATCATGTTATAACAAAATTTCCGGATCCAGAATTTTATAACAAAGTTGTGATTTTCTATATTAAGGAATTCGATTTAAGCTTAGCAATTTCACACATGCATAGTAGATGTACAAGCATTATGTACTGCAAAAAACACGATTTTTTTTGGAACTGGGGCGCCCTCCTCAGAAATCTCTGAGTCCGCCTTTAATATGTACTATTGGCGGTAGAGTGACAATCTGACGTCTATCCGTTGCTTTTAGGAGTCAAGATATCAATAGGGACCACTTTACTTTTTTCAGGATTGAGATAATATGTTTTCACAATACTGAAATGGAATTTTATGACTAGCATCTATCATTTATTTATTTTTTTTATTTATTTAAACTTTCTTTAGGCAAGTAACCCCTTCAGTGACACGACACTGGTTTCCAAGTAGGCCCTGCATAAACAACTCTATGGAATCCCCTTTTCCATCTTTTAATAGTAAACAAAATATTTTCCCCGTGAGAATCTTTCTGAAATAAAATTGAGACTAATATTTTAATCAAAATTTTGATGGTAATATCACACGTCATAGCAACTACGCATATATAGCCCGCCCCCGATATTTTGGAACCATATTGAAATCTCAAAAAAGCCGTCCTGATCGTTGGCGACGGTACTTTCTGATAACAAACCAATGCCTCACAATGTTCCTTGGATGTCTAAGGATAATTTTATAACCTAGGGTCACCTGGGAAAACAACGAGAAAGTAAATTTTCCATGCTGTAATGTTCACGTACAATGGGCTTGGTGGTAACTAATCGGCCGATCTAAGGTTTCCTTGTAGAAGTGGTGCTACCTTAAAGCAGATCAGAACACTCCCTGTGATTGTGGAACGCCCACAGCCGGTAACAGCTCTGGTCTGCCCAATGTTGAAGCACAGTGTACCGACAAGGACCTTGGCAGAATTCAGTGAATTAGCCAGACATTGTACCCCACCTTAGCTGGATCATATTTGGAGAACCACTCTGTTTGGGATACGATCAAACAATGTGGTAAAACGTCTTCCTGTGAGCTCGTTGAATCAAGATGACCGTCCGACCTCTAGCCTTTTACTAATCTACCTCTATGGCTTTAGTAGAATTTGGTTTCTCGATCCACGCGTTCTCGCAGGTTTTCTCCGGATGCTCTGTTCTCCTCCTGCTTCTAAATGGAGCTCTTGACACAATCTTGATCTGGTATTAGATGGTTTCTCTGATGTGCTGAGCGCCTTTCACGGTTGCCGCACAGCGCCTTGAGCACGTGTGGATATGTCGCGCGTTATAAATGCACATTATTAGTATTACTATTGTTATTCAGTGTCTGATTCAGAGGTTCGAAATATATTTTTTGTGTATGAATGAAAATAGTCACTAGATAAACATAGTACCCTAAAACCATTCAGAAATTTTGAGATGCATCGGCATTATCTTATTTGATGCAGTAAAACATTTATGTGTAGTATTAACGTCCCATATGATCATGTTATAACAAAATTTCCGGATCCAGAATTTTATAACAAGTTGTGATTTTCTATATTAAGGAATTCGATTTAAGCTTAGCAATTTCACACATGCATAGTAGATGTACAAGCATTATGTACTGCAAAAAACACGATTTTTTTTGGAACTGGGGCGCCCTCCTCAGAAATCTCTGAGTCCGCCTTTAATATGTACTATTGGCGGTAGAGTGACAATCTGACGTCTATCCGTTGCTTTTAGGAGTCAAGATATCAATAGGGACCACTTTACTTTTTTCAGGATTGAGATAATATGTTTTCACAATACTGAAATGGAATTTTATGACTAGCATCTATCATTTATTTATTTTTTTTATTTATTTAAACTTTCTTTAGGCAAGTAACCCCTTCAGTGACACGACACTGGTTTCCAAGTAGGCCCTGCATATACTATTGTACATTGTACAGAATTTATACACATCCTGTATAAACAGTAATATAAAAATAAGAACGTATATAAGGAAATACAGAAGAAAATACACATTGAGTATAAATGACACTATCAGAGATTCTACAGCATTACAAAATAAGCTTATTTGGGTATTTACAAATGTGATTTTTTAAGCTGAGATAAACTCTTGTATTAAAATTACAGCGGATAACTGAAGGAAGACTGTTCCAATATTTTGTTTGCTCTCATATGGAAAGTACTTTTTCCTGCCTTTAATTTCCAAGGTGGTTCATACAAAGAGTTGTTGGTTGATTTCTGGTATCCTAAAATGATCTGAGTGCATAAAAGTGATCTGAGAAGAAAGGACACTGGGCAATAATTACCAGACCTGTGAAGCATTTAAAGGAGATCGTCACGCTACGCGTTGCTTGGCCAACAATAAAGCCGTGTGTGACGGACTGTTAAATTTGGCTTATATCTAATATACGCGTCACGTCATGTCGCGTCACGTTACGTCGCGTTGCGAAGTAATAATGGTAATGTGGTCTTCCTCACGCCCCCGGGGGTTCGAGTAAAGCATAGCAAAAATATCACGTTTTTAAAAATAATTGCAGGATGGACGTAGGTTCACCACACCATAAACAAATCATTCTTGATCAAATAAACAGGTTGTACTCAAACTCTCGTTAAAATTGGTTTACTGTTTACGGACTTATTTTAAAGGACTTAGTGAGCCAATATTTAACACTGGGACACCACACACCCTTGTAATTTGAAAGAGAGACACACCATTTAATTTGAAAGAGGGGAGAAGTTTTGGAATTTGAAAAATAAACAAAACTCACCTACAATAGAGCCAAGAAACAATTTCCGCCTCTTTCCAATTAATGAAAAAAAATAATAAAAAGGGCGCAAAAGCTTCAAAATCTCCGTATCAAATTAACTTGTTGGTCAAGAAAAGTCCGACTTCTTCCCCCCCCCCCTGGAAGTCAAATGGTGGCGCCCTAACAGGGGACGAGCTGTAATTGCACGAAAAGATGGGAGGCCTAGTGGCGCTGAACATGAGGTAGGAAGGGAAAAGAATGAGGTCGGGGCGATGATAAAAGGGAAACAAGTATATGTGCCCGAACGATATTAGACCGAGGGGGGACTCACGTACTGATAATTGGCTGATCATAGATGCCGGGCAGGTGTGGCCACATATTGGACCTTTTTGTTTCAACAGCTCTCATCACGCAAAGATCCTTTTTTATTTTGCTGTCACCCAATGCCTCTCTTTTCAATCACTTAAAGACCCCTTGTTGACTGATAGAAGGTTGGAATTTTTCCCCCGAAATATAAACTTAATTGCAAGTTGTTTCTGAATTTGTTTAACAGTTTTACAAGAATATTAACATTTTATGCAATTCCTCATGTTTCGCCCATTTTTTTCCTGTCTCCTGATTGTACCTCCTTTTTTTGGAAGATCTCACGCAATAGACTTCTTTTTCGGTGTCCTGCCCTTTCATCGGCGAAATACCCCCATGTTTATAATTTGTCCGCACACATACCCGTCCTTTCCATATTCGAGGCCGGGCCCCGGATAAAAGAATTTATCTTCAAAAGTAATATTTGAAAAAGTTTTCATATTCACTCCCTGTGAAAACATAATTGTCACGAGGGACGCCAAAAACGCGAGTGAAAAGTGTTATTTTACGTGTATTTTAATGGACTTCATTGTTCTTGTGGTGTGCGCCTGGGAGACAGGCCGTATTTGGTTTCAAAATAAGTTTCCGGTAACCAGGAAACACACTCGCGGTTTTGAGGAAAAGCGTGATATTTCACTAACCAACTGTAATCATAGTCCTATACAAGGAAGAAAAGCCTAATTATATACAAATCACTCACTAACGAGGTAAATCAAAGGCTACGTAACTTTACGTAACGTGACGCGACGCGACGTGAGTGACGTGACGCCTATTATATACAAGCCTAGAAGTGACGTTAGATAGTGTGTCTCACAAATACCACTGTATTCTAAGTTTTTTAAAAAGCGGGAAATGTCACGCACACTCTATTCATCATGTTAATGCTCGAGTAGAGCCATTCACATTAGAGTCCCTCAATGCCACATATGGCTACAATCACTTGAATTCCCGGCGTAAATCGATTGAGACATTTCAATGCGTCCCTTGGAATGACACTGCTTGCATCTGGCCATCTGAACGGTGATGTGGGACAGGTGGGACTTCATTTGGCTCTATTCTTCATTGTGATACTGTGGTAAAATCTTACATCCGAAGTTAGTAGGCCCCTACTCGTTTTTTGTATTGAGGTTATAATCTGTAAGTAGTTATTTCTTTATTGGAATTAGATCGCCGCGATGTGCGTAGATCAAAGGCTACAAACCGATTAGACATGTTAGATACTCAACGTAAACGTCTTTGTTCTTGGCAAT
>JAMKCH010078583.1:0-13166 GCA_023653785.1 Ophioderma brevispina | reverse complement strand
TATGCGGCATCTTTCGGAGAAAGTGCACTAAGTATATTTGCATCATAGGTAAGTATTTTCCCCCCTCCTTTAGACAATATTTGCAATAGGCATTTTATTGATTTGGAATAAAAATGGTGCAAAATATAGATGGAAACTCATAGATAAAAAAGAAGGGAATATTATGAGTGTCTTAAATGCTTAGTTCCCAAGTAGGGGGCACCAAAGGTCAACATCCATTGCATTCATGGGGTGACCTTGTTTTCCACCTACTTTGGTAAGGTAAGCATTTAGACACTCAAACTTCCTTATTTTTTATCCTATGAGCTCCATCATAATTTGCAACCATGTTTTATCCAAATCGGCAGTAATTTTTAAATTGGACCCCCTGTACAACTGAAAATGATCATTTTATGAGATTTGGCCTGAAGTCATGGTATGGACCGTAATTTAACATTCCCGATTTGTTATGTATTCGACCCAGGGAGGGGTGATGGAATATCCGCCTCATAATTGATTTTTTATATCCTTCACCACAACACCTTGTGACTTTGTATCTATCGGCTTTTACGGTCGGGACTTATTATAAAAGATTGGTTCAAGATTAATTTGGCAGTCTTTGTAGTAGAGAGGTGGACATGCCAAACTAACGACCTTAAACAGCAACAGCGAATTCTAAAAATAATTTTAAAAAATGATACATACAGATTATCGGTGTGATATAACTCACCACTTCTCAAACTTTGCTGCAAAAATGATGCCCTACCAAAACTATTACCCTTCGAACATAGGGCCATGGATCAGGCTACGCGCTCTGTAGCCAGGCGCACTTATACGCTCTAACCCCAAACACCGCTACTCACCAAACAGCCAAAAATAACCATTGCACATCTGGATAGGCCAGTGTGGGAAAAAGGAGTTCCAAAATCATTCTGTTTGGTGCTCTTTAGTTATTTTGTGCTGCTGGAGTGCTGGTAAATTACCTCTACACAATGCTCTGCCACATTTTGTGTGCGTCTGGCACTTAACCTTACCCAAGTCAGCTAATTGCTGAAAATGTTAGACAGTTGACATAACTTTTTCCCACAGGAAAGTAGGTTATTCAGGTAATAAGAATGTAAAGTGACACTTAAAAATTTTACAAACTAATGCTGCTATAATATTCATGTTCTTTTATTTTTCCACCCTCCTCCCCTTCCCCTCCACTCCCCCCCCCCCAAAAAAAACCAAACAGCAGCTGGAGTAGTTGTGGAACTTATCAAATCTAAGAAGATGGCAGGCAGGGCTGTTCTTTTAGCTGTTTCCTCCAGGAACAGGTAAAAACGCAGCTGGCCCTTGCCAGGTAGCCACAAGAACTGGTAACCAAGTGCCATTCGGGTCCGATGGGTTGGTAGTGAAGTGTTTTCCACAGAAAATAAAGAAGACCGAAGTCCTAAGGAAACTTCAGGAGAGCATAGTTGATTGATGAGCCTCTGGTCTACTATTAACAACTCATAGAGCTGAAAGGTGCTTTTGTCCGATTTAAGTGTATTGTGAATTTGTGTTCTCTTCTACATGATATGAGAGCCTGCACTTGCACAATACGTGCCCATCAAGTACCGTGGGAACAAAACTGCAGTTTTTTATGGTAAATGCGATAATGCATATTGCAAAGCCCTATTCAATAATATGATGGTTAACCATAAATGGCATGTTTTTTTTTGTTGACATATTGGGAAGAAATGGATTTAAGGCTCCAATTCAGTCTGTGATACCAAAAATTCGTACTACTGCCGGGTAAATCAAGGGGTCGAAAATGCTATTGGAACTGCACCTTTAAAACTTTTGTTCTGCCTTCTCCAAAAACAGTGGCAGAGCTGAAAGCAACAAATAATATACTGTAATTGTTCTTGGTAGAGGCAAAAAGTTAAAAGGCCTTTTGTTTATTTTTGAACACATCTTTACTACTAGTAGATAAATACATCTGGTATCTTTACCTTATTCCTAACTTGGCTACAAAAGCAACCCTTTGACATGCTGTTTTGCTGGTTGTGGTGTTAAGGGATTACCCGTGTTTTTAGTTTTCATGTTTTGTAGTTTCTGGTTTGTATAAACAAAATAAGGCGGTGGGTGTCGGGCCAGTGTAAATTACTGAACACTACAACACACTCTGATTAGAGAATAACGATATGATCGGTATTCTTGCAATCGGCCGATTATGACCTTATCGTATCTGATCGTATCGTCAAAATTCTGCAGTTTTTACCGATTTTTCTATAACGATCAATTAATATCAATGAGGTCCAAACTTGAATTACAATTTTTACCAACTGATCTGCCAAACAGTTAAAAATAAATTAAAAACTGGGAAACATCATTTAGTATTTTATGTACACAAGAGTGTGTATGTTGTTCCTAACTTACTATTCGCCATTTTAGTGGTTTACCTAAATCACTCTGGCTATTTCTGGCATCGTTGGCGGTCGGAAAAACAACAATGATAATGTAAAAAAGTACACAGAAAAAAATGGAATCGGAATGAACCGATTTGAAATTTTAAAATCTGTAATCGGTATCCAGATTAGGGTGCTCGGTTATTAATATATAGATGTACTTTAAGGTAAAAATGACTGTTTTAAAGCGTATCTTGTTAACCCTAACCAGACCGGGTGTTTGACCGGCCGACGGGCCCCCAACAAATGCAAGCAAAAGCAATCTATTTTTATTTTTAACGGCCGATGCAAACGAGATGCCAAGCTTGAGTTTCATTGTCTCGGCCGTTTTTCCCGGCACAGGAATTATTAGTAGCGTAAAGTCAATACAGGCCCAGACCCAGATGCAACGAAAGACACATCGCTAGGGACATTTCCCGGGAAGACACGCCCGAGCAACGATAACACATCGCGCCATTTTCCGGAAGACGGCCAAATGCAACGAAACACATCGCGCCATTTACCGGACAGAACGGCCAGGTGCAACGAAAAAACTCGCGTGGAAAATGCAATAAAAACAGGGTAAATAAATATAAATAAAGAAGTAAATAAATAATAAATAACACAATGATCTGCATGAAATTTGTCGGGATAGTTCGCCAGTCGTGAGTGGCGAATTATGAACGCCACATCATAGTTCGTGGGTGGCCGGCTTATGTACGTAATGCTCAGTTCTACGTCATGAATACGTTATGCATAATAACCCAATAGCTTATCGAAAAATGGTTGGCGCGATCACCATCGAAATCGAAATTGTCTAGGTTTGTACAGTGTCACCCGCATGATGAAAAGCATTGCGCCTGCGGCGGGCAAGGACGGCCCACCCAATGAGGAACATCATCGCATCATTTCCAGTCAAAAACGGCAGAGATGCAATCAAACGCATCGCGTCATTCTCCGGGAAGACGGCCCCAATGCAACGAAAACGGCATCGCGTCATTTTCGGGAAGACGGCCCAGAGATGCAACGAAACGCATAGCGTCATTCTCCGGGAAGACGAAGACGTCCAGATGCAATGAAACGAAAGGAGAGTCATTTTCGCGCCCAAAAATAGTTGTTGACGGCCAGATGCAACGAACGCATTTCGACCGGTAACCACGTTTTCGTTGGCTTTCAATGCCTTAGCGCAGTTAGGGTTAAATTTTAACGCACACCAACTTTTTTGCAGGTTAACGTATCAAGGAGGGGGAAAGAGGTGTATGAAGGAGAGGTCACAGAGTTAAACCACCATGTGAAACTGGAAAATCCCATGGGTGGTAAGTTTAACCACAGATTCCCGTCACCGATAGCTTTCCTGAGAAAAACTGAATTAGATTAAATAGATACCGTTGATGTTTCTCCTGGATAGTAAAAGCAAGTTAATTTCCACAAATGTTCCATTTCTTGCCTATCATCTTAATTTTACTGCAATCATATTTTGATGCCAGGGGTATGGTAAAACAGTGAGCATGAATGTATTGGTTTTGAATTTGAAGACTGCCAAAGGTACAAAACAATCAAGCTAGACCCATCAATATATGAAAGTCTACGAAAGAAAAGGTTGAACCAGGAGTGTTATAACATAGGAGGCAAAGTGGGGGCGTAAGGTAAGGAAGTGAATTCCTTGATGACAAATGATAGCTCACACACACTTACAAACCTCAATTCCCATAGCTGGCTGTAGTTAAAGGAAAGGCAAGCGACCATCCTTTTAGGGATGTACCGATCCGATCGGTTTATCGGTATCGGGTCCGAATTAGTCGGATCGGATTGGTATCGGTGATGATCGGAAAATCTCCCCGTCTACCGATCGATTTGATGACCGTATAGGCCATGGCATTCAAGCACAGTTACTATAAAAATCGCGTTCAAACACGTATAAACATTCAGGCACTACGAAGGAAACCTTCTCACTTTATGTTCTAAACTCAGTTTTCTTAGGAACTGCACATATGGTGGTATTACAAGAATAAATTTTATAATGGGTATATGCTTTTGTTTCATGAAATATCTTGTCTGAATAGTGAGTACAGCAAGAAGGACTTCCTCTTACATGTATAGTGGTATTATGATATGGAAATTCAACCTTACACATGGCAGTCAAAAAAAATCAGGTATTCGGATCGGTATCGGGCAGATCGGTTTATGAAGATATCGGTTAGCGCGCCGATACGATAAAACGTAGATCGGACATCACTAACAGTTTGTAGGACTGTGTATTGTGTAGTAGTTGACCAGGGTAAATTTGTTTTTTTTTTTTCGGGCACTGTGTAAGGATAGACTTGCCCATAGAAACTGTAATTGATATGCAGTGTAGTTACAAGTTAGCAAAGACCTTTTTTCACTGAAGGCTTTTGTTAGATATAACTTTAACATTAAGAACACAGCTATAATCCATTTCTCTTCCTTGTGGTAGTGGTGGTGGCATGGCTTAGATAAGAGGTGCTCAAAGGCGGGCCAGAAGGCCAAATCGGACCGCAAACCCCATTATTTTGGCCCACAACCTTACTCTAAATATAAAGGCGAAACATAAGGAAATCAGGGGGTTTGGGCCCTAAAAGTTGGGTAATTTCCAAAATATGTTCAGGTTATTATCTGGCCCTTTAGCTAATAAATGAGAACCCCGGCTTAGATGCTGAAGCCTTTCTGTGTGGACCTGTTATAAACACATTTTTTTTGCGCACATGTATTATACCAGCCATTTGAACTGGCAGCTGCAATCATACTGCAATCCACATAATAACAACAATTAACTCACCCACCGGAGGGAAAAAAGTTATATAGGAAGTTAAGATAAGGCACATCTCCTTTATTTTGAGTTTATTCTAAGTAGGTTTTAGTTGAAAAATATTGCCAGCTTAGAACGCACTATAGGATTGTCAAAATCCCTTGGACGTGTAACTATGTATGCCCGCTTCCCGTCAATATGACACATTGTTGATGCAGTGAAACGGAGTTACGCAAAGAGATAAGCGAGGGTTTAGACAACACCCCACTATAAAAATATACAATTATGACAAACTCTACAGCATATACAATTTGAAGGGAATGATTACAAGAGTCTTATTCCACATTGAATGCTGACTTGTTTTGCGAGACAAGGGCAGGTCGGATAACTTATGCAACAGAATTTGACCTGGAAGCAGAGGAGTATGTGCCTCTTCCTAAAGGAGATGTTCACAAGAAGAAGAACATCATCCAGGATGTGACACATACATGATTGGGATGTGGCCAATGCAAGGGCCCTCAGGTAGATTTATAAAAAACATGTATGCTTTGACATTTTCTAAGTGTTTAAATTTTGGCCTGTAAGTGACCCTGAAACTGCAAGTACGATCACATGTTCAAACACCACTACCTAATCAGAGGTTTCAGGGTATAAAAATCTCTCAAAATTTTGATCTAAGTTTGAAAAGTAATCGGTGAGAATTCAATTTTAAATATGTCAAGACAAAAAATATACAATGTTATGTTGTAGTAGTTTAGAGTCATAATTTCTGTGGGAACATTTTTGACCTTTCAGTGATATGCAAAAAGGAACATACTTTCATATATCTATTTTTCTTCAAGGCTCACATGCAAATAACCAAAAACAATTCCAGTAGAAATAAAAATATGTGAATTTGATGGTTGTTGAAATCTCTTGATAAATTTATTTTTAAGGAAAGCGCTTGAGAATGAAATTCAGTGTGCAGTTAAATAACAGCTTTTTCACTCAGTTTAACTTTTCATTTATTCCGGTATGCTTATGTTTATCACTGAATAAGGTGGGATCATAATTCAGCCAGGACCATTGGCCCCAAACGCTAGTCTTTTGAAACATGCTTGTGCACGGGGTGCATGAAACATACGCATTCTCTCAAAAGTATGTTTCAAAAAGGCAGCAATTGCAGATGGTGCTGATGAAACGAATTATGAACCCACCTTAAGGCATTTCACTTTTGTCCCCGGCCCGAACGAGTTCGGAACGGGGGACTATGAAATGAGCAGCGTCCGTCGTCTGTATTGAAAAAATGTAAACCCATGTTGTACACGACTTATCTGGAGTTACGTAAGGGAAAACAATGATGGCAACTTGGTGGAAAGATGAGGTCTTGACCGGGAAGTGGCAGCGCCGGGGGGGGGGGGGGGCGGGCATGGGGGGCATGGGGGCAATGCCCCCCCCCAAAAGTTTTTTCTGGGCCCCCCCAGTTTACCCCCCTGGTCGAAAAGAAAAATGAAGGGATTTTCGGGCAAAATTCAGTGATCTTGGGGCAAAAATCAGCGATTGGGGCCAAAATTGGTGAAACATTTCCAAAATTTTTAAATTTTGAAAATTTTCGGTTTTTTTGTTTTTTTTTAACTCCCCCCCCCCGTTTGCCCCAAAGGAACAAGAGGGCTGGGCCACACTGTTGACCTGGCCTGATTAGGTTTTGGTGGCGTTAAAAAATATGCTAATAAGAATATTATTTGCATTTAATTAATGAACATTTCCGCAAGGCCTTTGTACAAGTGTTCTGGAGTTCTTAGGCGTTTATAATGATTTGAACTTGGTGGAAAGGAAGCGGGCTGAAGTAGGTCTCAACCTGATTAGAGTGTGGGCATATTTCGGGAAATTACATATGCAAAAGAGCTTAATTGGTGTGTTGGGGTGGGTGTTGTGTTGCAGGATGTTGGGAGAGGGTGGGGGGTTTACATGTGGTTGGGAGGGGCAGTGAATATGGTGTTGGGAGGGGTGTGCGGTCGGGGACGGTGGGGGATGGGACTGAGCGAGGGGGGGAGAGGCCGCATCCCCCGGCGGTGGGTGGGGAGAGGGATAAGAGGTCGAGGGGGAGGATCTCAGCGACGAGGGAGGTCGGGCAGGAGGGGAGGGGGGGAGGCCGGAGTGTGGGGAGGGGGGCGGCGGGGTGGACGGTCCCACTCGGCGGTTCCCCCGAGGAGCGAGGAGGAAGTAGCAGGAGGGGTGCCCCCCGTGCGGGGGGGGGGTAGGAGAAGGAGGGGCGAGAGGGGCGAGTGGGGGGGGGGGGGCGGGGGGGGGGGACGGGGTCAGAGGGGGGTGGAGGAGGGGGGTGAAGGATCGGGGCGGGGGTGTGGTCTGGAAGGGAGTTGGGAGTTGTGAGGATGTTGCGGAGGCGAGGTGGGAGGAGTGAGGGTTGTTGTGGCGCGAGCGGGCGGGCGCGGGGGGGTTTGTGGGCGGGGTGGTGGGTTTGGCGGGGCTGTGTGTCTCGGTTGGGGCAGGGGGTGGCGGTTTTGCCAGGGTGTTGGGGCGGGGTGGTTGGGTTGTGAGTGGGATTGGGGAGGGGTGGTCGGGTGTTGTAGTTTGAAGTGTTCTATTGTTAGTGATGGAGCATTCTTTTTTTGGCGGGGCCCCTATTTTACGCGTCGCGTTAATACGAGTTCGCCTTGTTTGTGTCAAGGGTGGTCAATGAACATTCTCGCATGATGGAGCCAGTTAATGAAACCCAAGAAGACAGAAATCACTGACAAACTACGCAAAGAAATCAACAAAGTCGTCACTTAAGTAACATTGACCAGGGGAGGTTGCTGAGCTTGTACCAGGGGTGTTTGTTTGTAGATGAGGTACACATGCTGGATATTAGAGTGCTTTACCTACCTGCACAGGCCTTGGAGTCTTCCTTGTCGCTAGAGTTATTCTTCGCTACAATAGGGGGACAGGCACAATGGGTAAGTAGACAGATGATTGATTAGGATTGCAAAATTGGAACCTTATACAACAATTTTGATAAACCCATATGGACATTAGCGGACCATAATTATTAATCTTCATTACCCAAAATTGTGGTGCTTGGGACTAAAGAATGCGGGTGGTAATGCCATCGTTTCTTAGATTATTGTAAATTAAAAGCCTTAGGCATACTTAGAGTATATTAAGAGCTCTACAGGTGAAAGAGGTAAGTAGTAGTTGAAAAAAAGGATTGAAACAGGTAAGTTTCAAACAACAACAGTAATTAACTTTCGCCACAGAAATTTCAATAATGAAAATGGAGCTTAGCAGCCCAACTAGTTCAAAATCTGAAGAAATGTGCATTTTTTATAAAAAATTAAAAAAAAACATTTAGATTAGTGAGGGTGGTTGATTATGGTTTAGGTTGGAGTTTAGATAAGGATTTTTAAGTAATTGGATGTTGTATGTGAGGGCACATGGTGGTCAGTGAATATGACCCAGACCATGATGTAAGGTGTTTCGAAAAGGGTGTCCCGTTTGCAAGGCACTTACCGTCGATGTGCCTCTCTCCAATCCAGGTGAAAAAGGGTAGCGGTTAGTCCGCTTGTAATTAAAATGTAATGCGCCTTTTATACTTTGTGAAAGGCAATATATAAGGTTCAACATTTATTTCAGTTTCAGTGTTATTTTCATCTCATTTGCACAGAACAATTTTATTTGGAGAGGCATGTGTGGTCCATTGGAAAAAGTGCAGGACCCATGATATTAGACCATTAAGTTGTGAGTCGGAAGCACCGCTGTGACAACGTGTGTGTCTTTAGACAAGACACTTATCTCAATTGTCTTCTTCACTTCACTTTGTGTTAAATGGGGACCGGCTGCCTCTAAAAGAACTGCCCGTTATAAACTGGCTGCCGATTCTCCATTTGTGAAAAATGTGATTAACCTTGTGACAGGGGAATAAACTAAAGCACTTTGAGACCTATCGTATAAGGTGCTATATTTAAGGTCTACTCAAAAATTAGGGCAGGTGTACAATTGGTCACTTTATTCTCTCCCTTATACCAAGTCGACATCCTTATTTTTAATACTATTTAACTACCAAGATGACACCTTAATTTACATTACAGAGGTATCGGAAGATTGTGTCTGCCACCACATGGTAATGCCCCTTGCTTTCTAGACGAATGATGATCATCAGAACTGCCATATCACAAGATGAAATGAATGCAGGTAAGAATGGTTTGGACCTCCCTGAGAAAGTATACTATATGCTTAAGGGCCATTTAAAGGGGCAACGGAGATTTTGATGTCACCCAAATAATTGTGTCATATTGGTGTAGTTCATATAGATTAGACATTTTTTCTAATTTAGACTGTCTTACTTTTATTTTGGCCAAACGAATGTCTTAAAGAGAGAAAAAAGGGTCATTTTGATTTGTTTATATTTTTCAATATAAAAACATAGGATGAATCTCGTATTTACTCCTATAGGAAATTAGAAATTTCACAATTTTTGTACCAAAGAAACATTTCCCCGCTTAATCCTTTCAGATGGGGTTATTTTTGATGAAAAGCTTTACATTCATGCAAAAAGTCAATACTTTCGATTTTTTAGGGACCCCTGATATGTGATCCTCTCGTTGCCCTTTAATGATCCATAACCATGGCCCACTAATCTTAAAAGTATACTTTTTATTTCCCTGAACCATTGTCCAAATTGCAGTAGTGGATTGATTTTTTCTATAAGAAAGTGTGTGGGCTGCTGCAACAGGTACAGTTTGTATACTGAATGTACACGATCATGATTTAGACTATAATTGTGACAAGAGATAATATAACTTTCAATTTTGAATTATCCAAAATAAATAGATATCCCAAAATACTCATCCATCTATAAGGTTACTATTAACATCAGATTTGAGGCGATCTGCTGACATCTTGTACATGATAATTGATTAGTTGGCTATGTGCCATTTATCTTCCTTCAGTCAGTGAGTCCAACTGTGCAGATAGATGTTTTTCATGTGCATTTTCACACCGCCTTTATACTCGCACATTTGATGCTTTGATCAACCCCGCATTGTTAAGCCTAACTTATACACACTGACTCAAGGAGGTAAATGCCACTGTATTATCCGCTTAAGCAATAAATAGCCAACATTTTTTTTGAAGAGCGCCTCCAATTTTTCAAAAAAATTGAGTTTTTACACAGTTGCATTGGTAACAGGCTATAACTCTACCTGTGAAGGTTAAGCTCGAAATGTCTATGTGTCGCACACTAAGGATTTTGTAATTATAATAATTAATATCGGAGATTTCTGATAATAATTCAAACGGCCTTCCAATATGAATTAGCCGGAAAATATGCGCCATGTGCATATTACGCTCATCCAGTAGTTGTTTAATTGTTAAGGCAAGTCAGTTAGAGGTCATTTTCTTGAGGTGGCACTATTTCATCATGGACGAACATAAACTTGGCATTTGCAGCTCTGCCGTTAAGTACAATCTGGGATCCCAATTCTAATAACAAATCGCTTTATTTTATGATAAATCACATTTTTTGAGCATTCTCGTGTGCAGGTGTAGTTTTCCTATACAATTACCAACATATAACTGTGACAAAAAATATCACCAATAAAAAAAAAAAATTTTGAAAATTGGGGTTGCTCTTCAAAAAATGTGCATTTTTGTGTTATGAAAGTTCAATGTATTTTTGTATTTGTAATATTTGCATTACACAGATCAGTGTTTTGTGTTGCTTTCAATCCTGAAAATAAGATCACCGACAAAGGGTTACAGATTGATGAGGAGTCACTAAACATGTTGGGAGAAGTGGGCTCCAAGACAACATTAAGGTGAGAAAATTACAACTAATAAATTAAAAACCATATCAGAATATTTGTTAAGGTTCATTTTTAAACAAATTTCCTGTTTAGTGTATCAAAATTAAACCAAGTTTTTTGCTTATGGTGTTTTCAAACCAAGTAAAAATATGGATACATTTTGAAAGGTTATACATGAGCATGATATTCACTTTGGAATGCAAGTGGCCCCGGGACCTTTTCTTGATAAGAGGTTCTTGCAAAAATCATGTGCGCACGAAACAAAAGGTGATTCTTAAACAGCTGTGAAAATGTAAGCAATTTTTGGCTTGGGTTCAATTTGATAATTGAACCCGGGTAGTCTATTCTGCGTATTGACATTACTTGGAAGTTGATGTGCTCAGGTCATACTGCGTTTTGCTACATTCACACGTCCCTGCCAACGTTGCGTTTCGTTGCGTATGTTCTTTACGGTCAACAGGCCGTTCGATTTTTCTCAATGGGTAATGGCAGTCCTTTCTTGTTGTATTTAAACCATGAGGATCACAAAATTAATTCAACTTCCTTGAATTATAAATCTGTTTAAGAATGAGAATAAAGGTATGATTTTGGGAACCGGTACTCTCCTTCGACGATTTGAAACCAGCGATGCCATTATTTTTGCATGGAAGAACTCGGTATCCGGCCTCGTTCTTCCACTTAAAATATAATGGCATCGCCTTGGTTTCAATATGTCGTAAAGAGTGTACCGGTTCCCAAAATCATACCTTTATTCTCTAAATTGTGCTGACAGTAATTTGTACTTCTACCTTTGCACAAAGAAATTAAGACAGTTTTCACCTTGCAGTAAAATTGTGTGCATTATTTGAACCACAGATATGCAGTGCAGCTTCTGACACCTTGCAGCTTGCTGGCCAGGATCAATGGCAAAGAACAGATAGGAAGAGATGAGGTGGAGGAAATCAATGAGCTCTTCTATGATGCTAAATCATCTGCCAAAATACTAGCAGAAGCCGGGGACAAGTACATGAAATGAGATGCTGTTTCAATGCTGCACAACAAGCTATTCCATCTTCAGTACACACACCCTCTCGTTTTAGTGACTGCTTCGTACCACTGCTACCGTTTTAAAAATCCGCAGCGCTGTGTGGCCAGTAATAGCTTGAATTCACTCTTGTGAGATTACCTTTGGTCTCTTACTCTAAGGTATATGGACTATTCTCAAGCTTGTAAGACCTGACATGCACAAGCTCATAAGGCCTGAGATGTAATATGGTTGGATTCAGTGCTTCATTCATATACCGATTGATTTTGCACCATTTCCCATTCTGTTTGCTACCACAGTTCCTGTACTGGGAACTGCTCAAGCCAGAGATGCCAATTTTGAAAAGAGTTACACCCATTATTAAAGGGGATGACCTGATTTAAGTATATGAAGTTTTCATCTTGATAGAATGGCCTTCACCCCTAAACCTCATCTGTAAAGTTTCGCGCCAATATTTCAATCTGTTTTGGTGTGAGAGTGAAAAACAGGATTTTATAAGCCCCATAGAGTACTGTGTAAAATTAATATTGGTCGAACAAAATGGGCACATTTTCGCTAATAACTTCCAAACCAAACATCCTTTAGCCTTAAGATTTCACAGGGTAAAATAGAAAAATAGTAGCTTTCTTCTGATATAACAATTTTGACCACTTCTGGTAAAATATGGGGTTCTGGGGATATGTATCTAAATTGGTCTTCCATTGCATATGGTCCTTGTCAACTCTCATTTATTTCATTAAAAGGACTTTTTGCCAGGATTTTATGGAATAAGAAATAAACTCTGACACTAAGGTAAAATAAATATGGGATATTTTACTAATACTTGCAAGAACTTTGAAACCGACTATTTTTTATCCTAAAGCCAGCGGAATGTTGTAATACAGCAAATTTGTTTTCAATCCAACTTGCACCGTAAGATCCTCTTACTGAGACCTATCAGTGTAATTAGTTACAGGTCCATAGGTCAAAGGTTAACCTTTGCTGCTCTAACACCTATGAGCAAATCAGAGATACTGTAAGAATAGTGGTATGATTTACACAAAATATAGTAGCACTATTTTGATTGGTTACTCAGAGGGCCATCTCATATTGTGTCCCGTGAATGAACCAATCAGACTGTATATATGTGGTGGTGCCCAGGGGGTAAGGGATGTGTTGAGAGCACAGTCAAAGGTAAGAACTGTCATGCATTTGGTACAAGT